>SSNS01000142.1:537549-572688 GCA_006937985.1 Aphyosemion australe
TTGGCATTTGGGGACTCTGTATCATCGACCAGAAGGCACGGCATACTGAGAATACTGGTCCAACAAATCTCTGTGTGCCGGACTGATTAATGACTGCTCCTAAATGTATTTGAGGAAGATTTTTCAGTAGTTCCCATGATTTCCATGACCGACAGAACCAAACTCAGCACCATAGCTCTTATTCCGATGTCCTGTATGCTGTCCTGCACAGCCTGATAGGAGAGGAGAATTATATCCTGATTGACACCAAAAAGACCACCTCTGCTCCAAATGAGAAGACAAATTGTCAGCTTGATTGTCCCAACTGCAGGGGTGATCAGGTTGAATACTAAAACACCTTCAGGATTTAACTCGATTGGTTCGTTTTCATTGTAGATAAACAAAGGAAGTGTAGCTTTTCACTGCCTGAGAGGCCAATTTCATCTCCTCCAACGATATTCAGTCAATAACATTTGATTTAATCTGGTCGGTGGCTAATTTAGTTATAATTTGCAGAGTCAGAGCTAAGTTATCATTTTATTGGCTCTTGTCAGATTCATACTGATTTATTTGTTATAAAAACACATTTGACCCAGTCAGGGTTTTTCTGTTGCTTTTTTGTTAAAGCAGTATTAAAGGTTGAGTATGGAACACGGACACAATAGCGACATCTAGTGTTTTGAGGTGGTATTGCAACAACAGAGCTAATTTTCCAGCCGTCGGGGTGTTACGTGATACGTGAAGTGACCGGCCAGCACCATGTCCAGTGATGAATCATACTGGTTAAAGTCAGGCACATCCCCAGTGCTGTTGCAGAATTTAATTTAAATGTATTTTTCCGTTCACTAATAACATCTGCATAATAAATACTCTAATTTAACTTTATTTAGGTGTCTGACTTTAACAATGAACAGTGCACAAAGTTCAGATTTAACAGTTTTGATTCAGCTTCAGAAATCTTGTGTATCAACTGATCTTATTAGTGACAATTTAGCATGAAAATGCTAAAAAAAAAAAATGTCTAGATATCAGCCAGGGAAATCGGCTCATAAAATTCAGCAGTCGGCTGACCTTGTCTCCTACATATCGGTATTGGCAATAGAAAAACCAATATTGGTCAACTTCTAGTTTCCACATGATTTTATTTATTAAGAGAATAAAAGCTATCCAAACCAACCTGGCCCAATGTGGAAAAGTGACTGACCCCCTTGTTGAATTACCAGTCAACTGTGATTAATTCACATCTCCCATTTACCATTAAGCATCTTCAAAGATTATTGGGAAAATATTTTGTGTACGTTTGTGTACATCTATTGCATTTCAGAGATATATTATACCAACAGTCAGGCATGATGGTGGTGGTGTGATGGTCTGGGACTTCTGTGCTGCTTCAGAACCACCTGGACAACTTCCTGTAATTAATAAAACTGTGATCAGAAAATCCTTTTAGAGAATGTCTGACCTTTGACCTTGAACAGGCTGTTCATCTGGAAAAACGTCCATGAAGGAGCTCATATTACTTTGTTCAGATGCTTTTACTCTAAGTCAATAAAACAATGATTTGAAAACATCTTCTGCTTACCCTCTCTCTCTCTTTGTGTCATATTTAAATTTGCTGATCTGAAACATTTTAATTGAACCAAAGAAAACTAAAAACGAGACAAATAGGTTTCCCCAGCTCTTCAGTGCCAGTTAATTAAAACCTCTTTAAACATTAAAAGTGGTGGAAAAAAAAGAAATTTTAAATGTCTAGAGGCTTAGCATCCATGACTGTATCACAGCTTCATGTTACTAATTCAGAAATCATGTTTCCCTCCTTCTCAGCAGCGTCCTCCTGTCCTCCAGCAGGAGCTCAAAGCCAAACACGTCATCGCTCTCGTCTTTGGGTAAGATGTTGAATCACGCGCCGCAGCCTGTGAAAAGCTGAGGAATAGTATGGAAAGTCACACAAATGATTTAATAGACAAAGAGGGAATGATTCTAGAATTTTCATTGTTTCATCACATGGACATTATTTAGTTTAATCCCACTTTGAATTAAATTGCTGAGATAACTGAGATTCTGCCAAAGTAGATCATATTATTACTAAAATGGGGAGGGGCAGCTGAGGCTGGCTGATCATTGCTTTTAAGTATTTAAACTTTTAGTGCATATAAACAACAATTCATATAGAAAGGGTAGAATGCCTTCTCCAGGTCAGGGACGAGGTCCTGCCCCAAGTGGAGGAGTTCATGTATCTCGGGGTCTTGTTCACGAGTGAGGAAAAGATGGATCAGGAGATTGATAGGTGGAATGGTGCTGTGTCTGCAGTGATGCGGGCGTTGTACCGATCTGTCGTGGTGAAGAGAGAGCTGAGCCGGAAGGCGAAGCTCTCGATTTACCGGTCGATCTACATTCCTATCCTCACCTATGGTCACGAGCTGTGGGTAGTGACCAAAAGAATGAGATCGCGGATACAAGCGGCCGAAATGAGTTTTCTCTGCAGGGTGTCTGGTCTCTCCCTTAGAGATAGGGTGAGAAGCTCGGTCATCCAGGAGGGACTCAGAGTAGATCTGCTGCTCCTCCACATCGAGAGGAGTCAGTTGAGGTGGCTCAGGCATCTAGTTAGGATGCCTCCGGGACGCCTCCCTGGTGAGGTTTTCCGGGCACGTCCAACCAGGTGGAGACCCAAAGGAAGATCCAGGACACGCTGAAGAGACTATACATGTTTCTCAATCTCAAGGAACCTCACCTTGATGCCTTGGTCCCGCCCCGGTTGCCTAGGAGATACGTCATCAGGAACCGCCAAGGCGTGTTCCAATCGGTTCCAATGTTCATGTGCTAGCAAGGCATCTGTCCTCCGTTTGTTAGCCGTTTAGCTAATTTAGCAAGGATACATGAGAGGTGCCTTGGTGCCTTCTCTTGGTCAAGAATTTCCCAGAATGCAGCGCAGTATTTTCAAACAGATGTGATCAGGAGCCGCAGCAGCTACTTTGAGGGCAAATTTCCAGTTTAAATGTAAGTGTAATATGTAAAATGTTTATTTAAATCCAAAGCAGTTATCTATGGTTGGTTAGTTGCTTAGTAGTTGCAGCTTCGGTTGCTAGCAGGTACTAACTCACTTACACATGTGATTTAACCAATATATACACAATTAAAAACGTAAAAGGCACGATATACATCTATTGTAACTTAAAATTACTATGATGGGCGGGACGTAAACAGAGCACGTAAGCAGGGGGCGGGCCAGCCGTGGTCACGTGGGGCAAGTCTGTTTCATTTAAACGTTTTCTTTGACCAAGGAAGGACAGTGTCCTCGTAAGCAAGGCGTCTGGCCTGGCAAGGCAGTGCCTTGGCAGGCAAGGCGAGGCTCCTTGAGATTGAGAAACACCCTATGTCTCTCGGCTGGCCAAGGAACGCCTTGGGATTCCCCCCGGAAGAGCTGGCCCAAGTGGCTGGGGAGAGGGAAGTCTGGGCCTCTCTCCTTAGGCTGCTGCCCCCACGACCCGACTCTGGATAAGCGGAAAACAATGGATGGATGGATGGATAAACAACAATATATTAAGATTTCAGTTACAGTTGCTTTAGATACACCAGCATTTCAATAAGTTTCAGAATTGAAAAACTACGTTGAAATCATAGTTCTTTATCTCAGTAACAACATGAAAGTATTTGCCTCAGCATCTCCTTTCAACTTCATATAAATGCACTCAAATGCTTTGGTTATCACAAAAAAATCAGCACAAATTTTTGCTTTGGCTCTGCCTTCAGCAAAAGGGCCACGGGGGGGGGGGGGGGGGGGGGGGGGGGGGGGGGGGGGGGGGGGGGGTCAAGCTTGCTGCCAGGGTGGCACTGGCCCACGCTGGGATCCCCCTAGAACCGCCCCTGCATACCTCCAACATAAAGATGATAGAAATGAAACCATACTTTAACCATAATGTGCTCTATAAACACCTGCTTTTTTCAGTGGTATTTTCTACTTCAAGTACTTTTTAATGGGATTCTTTTTGGTGGAAACCAAAATATTTCAAAATTTATATCTGTACGCCATAAGTGTCCTGACTGCTCCCGGCAAAACTTTACGTACTGAAACCAGAACGATGAGATTACAACAAAGGATTATGACAAAACCAAATCCCTCATGCAACCGAAATAAAAAAATCTAAGTAGATTGATTTTCATCGAGATGTCAATCGATGCTCTGTTTTGCTGATGGCATCAGAGGGCGGACTGTCACATTTTCTGCCGATGAGATTGAGCGGCAACGAGGGGCTTAGTGGCAAACACAATCGAGGAGTGTAAACATACCGAGGGCCACGAGAGGCCGATCAATGGCTCCAGTCTGGGATTGATTAATTACCCCAAGAAAGAGACTGAGGTGTGAGGGCACCAAAGAAACCTGATCAGAACAAGATTTATCACCCAATCTCTGTATCATCACCCCACCCCTCTCCCTGTTTTCTCTTCTTCTCAGCCACTTTTATTTATTTATTTTTTTTAACAAATCTGTCCTTGTTTCTCTATTTAATGACTCAAGTGTGTCATGTGAAAGTGGAGAAGACTCTTTATTTGTACATGGGTTTAAAAGAGGAGAAGAAGAAGAACAAGGTTATTGTGACATTTTATTTCAGGGATGAAAAAAATCATGAAAACGGATAACAAAACGATGAATGTTTGAGATTTTATTTGATTTAAAAAACTGTTTGTGAATGAAGTGGCGCTTTAAATTTTAAATCAGGCAAAGAAACAATAAAAAAAATATATCTATTGGTTAGAATCAATCATCAATAAATAAAGTTTGTTTTGCAGAAAACTTTCCTTTCAAAAAGCAAAAACCAAACATAGAACAAAGTTTCCTCATAAACCTGCCAAGAATCAAGCCAACTTTCAACTTCTTCCTTCAAGCCTACAACTGCAAATAAATTAATGTTCCACGGTGATTACAATAAATGAGTTTGAGTTTAAGTTTTATACAACTGTGACTGTGATGATTTAAAGATTAAAGCAACATTCTGCAACTTTTACACCTTAAAATTATGCTTTTTTGTAAAGTTTTTGTGTCATACTATCATCTATTATGTTCATTTTCATACCTGTGATTGGGGGGTCCAATAAGAACGTGATAGAGCAAGAGCAAAGACCAGAGTTATTATTGGGCCATCATTTCCTCACTGGAGAGCTCTTTTAGAAAGAAAGGCATGAACTACGGACTCTAACCTAGCCGTGCTGCTAATGGCTAGGTAAGTAATAAATTATTTCACCGGGGTTATTGTGTTTGGTCTGGCATAAAGTTGTTATACAGTCCTGATAAAACTATTTATTCAATGTGTGGAGGTGGAAAAGTTTGTTTTCGTTGTTTTGCCTGACATTAGGAATGTAAACATGCCTCTTATGCCCGAGAGAGAGATTTAATGTTACGACAGTGACATTACGCAGCAAGCCTCTAGAGGGCGACAGAGACCATATAACTGCAAAGTTGCGGAATGCTGCTTTAAAGAAGCAATAGGCTATGTAAGAATTCTACGGTGAAACAACTACAAAACAGTCTAATGATAATGTAATCTAATAATGTTGGAAGGAAGGATATATTGAATAAGATTTCATTCTCAGCCGACTTGGGGGTTGTCAGTTTTTTCCCTCTCAAAAAATAAAGAGGGACGTAGTTGCTGTTTTCAATCAGTGTGAGCCCGTGAGGTTTCCATGTTTTCGCCAAGCTAACGCTGCAGTTTCTGCATTTGTGATTTGACACCGGCAGGAAAAAAGCTAATGAGTTGTTTAAAGAACTGAAGCCAGTAAACAGGAGAGACCCAGAAGTTATTTCTTGTGCCCCTAAGAAGTCACAGCATCTTTTTTGTTTTACTCTAATATCGGGTGAAGAAGATTAGAGGCTAACGTTGAGCTAACGTTGAGCTAACAATGCTAACGGTGAATTAGAAGCAAATAGTCGGCTCTAAAAATAAGCTACTTTTTCAATGACTACAACAGCAAGATGGCAAACAGCCACACTTCCTCTAATGCCAGAGAAATTTTACCGTAATAAGTGTAGTAAGTGCTCCCTTCCCGTAAAACACCAAAGTGAGCTAACACCAGATATAACAATGTACTTATCAACTTACTGTGTATGGCTCGTCTTTGCTTTTCATCTAGAATATTCTGACGCTGAGCGGTAGCTGGTAAAAACCTTGAAACTCACAGAACGAGAGTGAGAAAGTAACTATTTTGCTCAGAAAAATAGACTGCAGTAACTACATTTGACCACAGGGTGTCATTCTTACTTCATTCTTACATATTGCACCTTTAACTGAACTTTGTAAAATACATGACCTCTACGTTCATCAGATTTTAGTTGTAGTGTGATACAATACAAAGTACAACAAGCACACAAAAAATAAATAAAAACTGCTTTTCTGGGATTTAAACCGTTTTCTTAAACAGTCAAAGTTTTATATTTATAAATGATTTCTAAATGCTGCAATGAAAAATCACAAGTAATATGCAGATGTCATAAAAGGGTTGCTAAAACTCAACATCGCTCTGATAATTCCTGCATGAATAAACGTGTGACTCATCCCTCTCAGTGAGGGTCATCAGGTCGAGGTCAACAAGGTCCAGGTTCTGCAGGACAGCTTTGTGTCATCTGTATGAGAACTGAAGTGATGGGTCTTTTTATTTAAGTACATGTTTTGTTCCATTTCCATAAACTGCTAATTTCATTTATTCACCTGTCAGTGATGTGGTGGAAGTGGAAAATAGCTCCAGCTGTGTTTGACACCATGTTCAGACGTGCAAAAGGGTTTCTGACTTTCACTTTGGGAGTGTTTTAGCTTCTAATGAACCTTTTTGTTATGCATTTCATCATCTCACCAGGATGTTAAATAAAGTGATGACTGTTTGGTGACTCGCTGCTCAGGTGCAACAGAGAGAAAAACAAACAGTAGACTTAGCATCATATCAGGTCAGTATGGTACAAATAAAAGTGCTGGAAATGATCTATCTGAATGAAAAAATGAATGGTTGTTCACATGGATCAAAAATCAATCATGATCAAATCATTTAAATATTCCAAAACTTAAAATAGAACAATGATAATTCACTCAAGGCACTATGGAAATGGTTTAAATGGACTAATACACAAGTTTTCCCTGGAAAAATATGGTAATATGTGGATTTTGAAAATTCCAAAGACATAACTGACAACAGGACACAAAAAACGGAAAATGTTAATGAATTAAATGAATTAAAAACATGTTAAAGAGAGGAGGAGTCCTCTAGGTGGAAAGATCAGAATGAAGATTGTATCTGCAAATAGTTGAGAAGTTTAAAAATCATCTTTAAATTTCATGGAGCTGAGCAACAAAAGGTTCATCTAAAATATTCCTAAAATCTGGAGAAACCTGCACACCAAGAAAAACGTCCCAGAGAAGTCTGAGAAAGACAAGTAGGTGACTTTGCAATAAAATATATCATTCTGTGGTAAGAATCACTGCACAGGGTCTTTTCAATAAGAGGTTGCATGGTGGCACTTCTACCTTGCAGCAATTTGGTTGCAGGTTCAAATCCCAGCTGCAGCGTGGAGTTTGCATGTTGTTTTGCATCGATGAGTTTTCTTCAGTTTCCTTAGACCAAAAACATGCAAGTTTAGATTAAAACCCTTTACCATTCAGACGTCCCGCCCATGAGACGTGACTACTGTCAACCAGATTACAGTCATGTGACCCAGAGTGACCCCTGCTGGACTGGAGACCTGTCCCCTCATGAGGATTAACCGATATAGAACATTTCTACAATTTCACTGCTGCATCTCAAAAGAAGGTTAAAACTCTCACAAAGAAAATCTCATTTTCTAAGTTGCAGAGACTCTTTTGACCAAAAACATCCTGGATCCTTAGTGAGCTAAGGCAGTCAGTCACAGGGATCAAACTGGGCCCAGTGGATGAAGACTGGTCAGTGTCACATCCAGGACAGCCACATGACAGCACCGATGCCTGATGCCCAACTGTCCCGCTGTCGCCCGACATCCTCACCCCAACTAATGATGACCTTTGATTCCCAAAAGATGTCAGGAGACGAGGGGAAAACCGCAAACGCAGCCAATTAATTTCGGGCGAAGAGGACCGGAACGAGCGAATGCGTCAGGCGGTGAGAGTGAATAGTGAAGGGCTCCAGGAAAGACAAAACTCGGGATAATTAGGATTCAGGAGGCCCCTTTGTCAAAGATAATTAAAGCTGACAGCCACAGTGGAGTAGAGAGGAAGAGGAACCCCTTCAAACTACAGGCCTCACTTTTAACACTCACTCTGCATCATCTTTCAGCCTCTGTCTGCCTCACACACACACACACGACCTGCAGTTACATCCATCACCACACTCCGTCTGAAACACCACACTAGCCATTAAACAGACCAACTGTGCAAACAATAAAAGCAGTGGTGTTTTTTACACGTGCAGCCCCTTTATTAGAGGCAGTAGTTTCCCTTTGGTGTCGACAGCTCACATCTTGCTATCTTAACCTCAGTTTTTACCTCTAAAAAGGAAGTTCTCCACATCTCCTTGTCCAATTATCTGTTTAATCATAAAGTGACAAGTTCCTGCCCTTTTTTTGCCTCAAAAATCCAGATTTATTGGCGCAGGATTGGATTAATGAGCCGATCGGTCGGATTAAAGCATTCAAAATGTTCCGTTTTGTCTTGTTTTAAAGCTGCACAACTCAGTATTTTCATTTAAGCAATGGATCAAATGACAGCTGGCAACAAATGACTAATCATTACTCAGCCATGAGCTCGATGAATTACACAAACCCTGTTTTGATGTCTTTTTGTTCCCTCCTCAGCTCTATTTGTAAATGCAACTGAAGTTTAAGACATTTTTCTACTAAATCAGCGAAGGCCAGACCTTAAAAGAGAATACTAATGTCGCTTTATGATTGCTGGATGTGTACTGGCAAAATTATTCACACCCTTCCTTTGTGCAGCAATGCTAATGATGCATTTGTTGATTTATGGTTTTCCCGTTGTTTCTTTTTATGTTGAAAATAATTCATACCCCTTATTTCCGGTAATCAGCCATCACGGCTCAAACCACTTCTTATAATTGCTAACGAGCATTTTGCATGTTTCCACTCATGTTCTGAAACACTTCAGGTCGTCCGTGTCGACCTCTGGGCCTTTGTGTTCGCTGCTCACAGTTTTTTTTTGGTCACCCTGAACTTTGAGAACAAGATGTGAGATGTTTTTGGAAATTGGTGCAAATGCACAAATTCTGTACAAATGTTAATATACCAACAAATGAAGCAGAAATGAAGGATTTCATCTCGTAAGATGATGCAAACACAAAACATGTCTAAATATGGAATGATAAAAACCCTCTTTTGGTGCATCAAGTCAAATCTGGTAGGAATCTAATAATTCTGCCTAAATAATCACAACTGAAGGCATTTTAAAGGTCTATGAGCTGCATGAACAGATGCAATGCTGCAGAGCACCTGGGATATGGGTCCATCAGTCTGGGCTGAATGGATCTAATTCCAAAGCTGCAATCTTAAAACGGCTTCAATGTCAGAAATTTCACAGATGTTCATGCAAATGTCACTTACCCAGATCAGGGTCGCGGGGGCACATACCCAGCAGTGAAGCCCAAACCGTCCACTCCCCAGCCTCTTCTACCAGCTGTAACCCCTCCAACGTGTCCAACCTGGGGACCTCCTGCTGGCAGGACATGCCTGAAAAAATCTCCCCTGAGAGGCATCCAGGGGTTATTATATCAAAACTGAGTGTGAGTTTGGTTACGTTACCGTGGTTTGGATAGTTTTGGTTGTTTTACACAGTTATAGGTAAAATTTAATTTGTTCATTTATTTATTTTATCTATTTTTATTTATTTTATCTTTTTTAGCTACCTTCTGTCTTGCTGTCTTTCAATTTTTATGTTGTTTTGATGGAGGATCTCAAGAGGCTTTATCCTCAGAAAAGATAAGTAAAAAAAAAAAAAACTCTTAAACCACCTCAGCTGGCTCATCTCCATGAGGAGGAGCAGCGGCTTCCCTATTTTCTTTGACACGGAGATTTTAACAGAACATTAAGAAATTCCTGGACTTGATCCCTGGTTTCACCAGAAATGCTAGATTTTGCTGCTGCTGGTTATAATTGTTCTCAAATAACTAAAGGGTTAAGAATTATGGAAGCCCATTTCCGCCACTCAGTAAAAAAAATATTACCTCTTAATTATGACTTAGCTATTTTATTTGAGTGGCAGGAATGGGCTTCCATAAAGAATAATGCAAAACAAATGGTGGCAAAAAGGTTTATGAAACATAAATTTTAGAGATCAGCAGCAAAAAATCTTGAAGGATGTCATTTCGGTTTATCCAGAGGCCGTTCAGGAGATTATTTATAACTTTTATTTAGAAATAAACCTTTAAAAATGGCTGAAATATCCTTTTAATAGATCAATATTGATGTTTTAGAATGGTCAAGCCATCCAGAAGACCAGTTTATTGTCAGAGAGGCCCTCCACCCTTCTGGATCTGATGAAAAGCTGTAAAATAAGCAATCATAAAAACCATTCGGCTATTTAAATGACAAATACCAGCTGTTCAGTCAATGAAAAAGTATGAATATGTTTAATTTTGAACATGACACCTTTTGTTAGAGGAAAATTAACATTTCTAACACACTGTCAGGTCCTTTTTATTCATTTCCAGGCCCCAAAAGCTCACCACTTGGCTAAAAATTCACTTGAAAATCAGGATTTGTAATCGACTTGAATTATTTGTGATTTCTGAACAACTTTACTTCAAAAGGAAAAGAATAAAGCAATTTTCATTAATGGCTAGAGACCGATCTGTGACCTCTGCGTCCAACAATAAGGCTGAAACCACTTTCATTTTGTTTTAATTGTGTGAAAAATGGTCAATGAAGTGCTTGACAGATCTCATTCATACAGCAATTTTAATCAAGAAGTTGCTAAAGTTACACTCCAGGTTTTGACCTAACAAGTTCATTTTAGGATGAAGCAGCAAATCCCTGCGCGTCACGTCCGACAGGCTCCAGTTTGCCTGAAGTGAGAAAGTTAACTAAAAAATAAAGGCAAATGTGTCCTCGTTCATTCTAAGCAATGTACAATCGCGCTACTGGTTACGTTTTAAGCTAACTTTGTATTTACAATAAAAACATGGCGGGAAATAACCCATTTAAATGCATTTCACATAAAAAATAATAAAAACTCAGGCTAAAAAAGGGACAGCTTATTTAATACTTTGTTATCTAAAAGTAAACAAGTAAAATGATTAAATTTGAATTTTCTAAAGGTGTTTTGGGACATTAAACACCTTCAGTACAGCAATATAAATAAAAGTAATATCAATAATGACAAAGATATCATTATAAATGAAAGAAAAATGACAATTTTCCCTACATAAGTTTTAAAACTTACCTCTATACCTCTAAACAGCATGCGAAAGGTCTTGTATATTCCCTCTATCAAGTATGGTCAGCAGGAATGAAGGTTATTAGTTCATCTAAGTTTTAGAAGCAGAATCGGCTGTTTTACCTTCTTTTGGTAACTTCACATCGATGCTTTTAAGCTTTCTGACGTTTCCACATAAAGTATTTACAAACCTCCAACAATTAGACACCACAGACACAAATTTGTACAATGAAGCGACTTATTTCATTTCTAGTTTTGTCTGTTGTGGTCTGACGCACAACAAAAGCCCTGTGAGTAAAGTCCACGAATGTCCGAACACGATGAAGAGCGAAGTGCGTCGCTACGGAGACCGCCAGGGCCGCCGCAGTAAAGGCACTTATTGGAGACTTTTGCTTTTTTTGTTGTGGTTGGCAAGATCCCTCCCCCCCGTGGGTGGGAATGTGTTTAGGAGTACTGCTGGGTGAACCGCAGGTGGAATTCCTGGACTTTGTTCAGCAGGATCTTCAGCTTGTCTGTTGGTGGCAGGATGGTCATTCTGGTGGAAGTGAAGAAGGAAACGAAATAAACACATGATTATTAATCTTACATAAGCGATGAAAACATAGAGGGAATTTATCTTATTTAACAGCTGAGAACAACCTTGTTTAAGCTGAATAACCTCCAGTTTGAGCCATCATTCTATATATAATAAACGGCACTAGTAAATTTTATTTTGAAGGAGTAAACTTCCTTTTTTCCCCATTTTTCCAATATTTCATAGATAAAATTGCAGAAATAATATTTATAGCAGCAGGTTTGTATGTTTTTTATTTAAATAAAGGTTAAGTATAATTTCTTTGAACAATTAAATAATAAAAAATAACATCCACTCTCCTACAATTTTGACCTGAATGGAAAACATCATTAAGAAAATAAAAGGGGATTTTATAGCAATCAGTTGTGTTATAATTAAGGCAGAAACACCACTGCAATAATATTTTTAATAAATTTTACAGCTGCTGTGACCTTTTTGTTTTTATAAATTCCTATTCTAACATATAAAAAACCTAAATGCTGCAGCTACAGTATTCTCATTTTTCTTTCATTAAAGCAGCAATCCGGAGTTTTCCCCGTTCAGGAATTATGTATGATTTTTCAGAAATCCGCAAAAGTGATTGTCTTTTAATGTAGAGTGATGTAATGTAAGCAATATGTTTTGTTTTTTTTGGCTAAGCCGTGCAATATGAACTGAGCGCCGGTCAGAACTAACCAATAGCGTTAGACTACCGCTTAGGTGCTTCAGAGTTAAGGAAGTACCTCGGCTGATGCAGAGTTGATTAACTTTTCACGGACAAGTAAGTCTTTAAAATATAAATATATGAAAACACAACATGACATGAGAATAATACTTGTAAAACAACGTGTTTTAGCTCTGTTTGTCAGCTACAGAAGCACATTCATAAACAAGAAACGTGCAGTCGCCATCTTAAAAAACCGAATGAACGACGCTTGGTGTGATACGCTTGTCAGCCACTAGATGGTGCCATCGGATAAAAGAAATACTTCAGACAGCCGCTTTAATGAACCATCTGGTGTTTTTGAGTGAAAGCAAAATACAAAAACCTAACTTTATAAGCTTTAGAGAATTATTACTGCGCAAATGCATCGTTTAGTTTTTTAAAAGCCTCAATCTGCAGCTGAATCCAGCACAGAGGAGCACTTCCTCGACTATTTGTGGACTTTGTAACTAAACTGACCGTTTAAATGCACAACAAAGCAATAGAACAAGTCATGCTGATAATAAAATGTAACTGATTGTTAGAACTCATAAAAATATAAGTTGTGCACCTGAAGTGGTAGGTTCCCTCCCTCTGGCCAAAACCACTCCCGGGAACGAGGCAGATTCCCGTCTCCTCCAGCATCTTCATGCAGTAAAACATGTCAGGTTGCTGTCCCATGTCCTAACACAGAGAATAATAGAAAAACACCATCAATAAAACTTGATATTATGTAGTTTAACTTACGTTTTAATTGTTTGTGTGGGTTTGATCTAAAAATCGAATCAATTTACAAAGAATCGCTCAATTTAGTCACCGTTTGAGACCAAAATCCACTGCTGCCTCGTTAAAGAATGACAGTTTATTAGTTTGTTATAAACTCCCTCCATGTTCTTTCTCGCTGTGTTGATCATCTTTGTTTTCTCAGAATTCAGTTGTTGAATAAGAGTTTTGTTAAAAATAAAAACACATTTTGCAGGATTCCTCGTGAAAAACCTCTGATGACATAACGCCGCTCGTTTTAAGGCGGTGCGGTGAAAACAACAGAGGGATTATTATAGTGAGCAGAGTCGGTGGGATTGATCAGAAGTCAGAAGGTCGGTTGACTCTGACCTTCTCCTCTGAGAAGCTAATCAGCTCCCCAGCACCTCCTCTACTCCTCAGCCTGCTGAACTACCTACGGAGCAGTCGACTGTAAGACAGAAGTGCTACAGAAAGCTATTGGAAATCATTTGTTCTGTTTAGCAAACAGAGCGGCGGCCGTAAGACACCGCTCCCGCCCAACGCCACACTTCCCTCGTATGGAAGATCTAACGCTCTTATGATTGTTTCGTAGAATTCTGCAAAGAACTAAAAAAATAAAATAAAATCAAGAAAAATGGGTGGATTATATCGTGTTTGGTAAAAAAAATCCCCCACCCCGAGTCTCTAACTGATGTAATCACCTTGAGTTAACAATGGAGGAAAACTTGAGTGATGGGAACATTTAGAAGGTTTAGGACTGACCGTGGCCTCTTTGACGGCCTTTTCAGGGATGGTGATACGAGGAAAAGAGTACATGGCGCCCTGCACAGGATTGCAGCTGATGCCTTGGACCGTATTCAGAACCTGCTCCGTGAGTTTGGCCTTCTCCGCTAGGGTACTCAGCGTGGCCGTTCGTTCCTGGAATCAGGAGAAAGGAAAGAAAAATGTAGTTAACTGAAGAGAGATTTCTCTTAAACATGTCACTTTTTTTGTAATTTTATTTAATTTATTTATACTTTGCTGCAATTCTCTGGATTGTGAAGCTCAATGAGTAAAAATGAACTCTAGTCATCCTCTACTGTCTTTAACTGGATTGGTGTTGGTTCTGAAACCTTTATCATCTAAATAAAAGAGCCACAACTGTAACAGGAAATTTTGAAAAGAAACAATTTATAATTTTTGAGAAATATTAGATGGAAAAAAGTTCACGTTAATCCCAGAAAAATGTCCGAATCCTGACTTTAATTTCAGAATTCTGACTTTTTGGTCAGAATTCTCACATTAAAACTGAGATCAAAGTAAGGATTCTGATTTTTTTTCTGGGATTAAAGTAAAAAATCTTTCATTTTCCCCTTTTCCCTAAATATCAATTGTAATAGATTTTCTGTCATTGAAAAAAACACAATTTTTTATTATTAGGTTTTATAAATTAGGGGAAAAAAACAACGTGCAAAAACAGTATGGATGTTTGTTTCTATGGGCTGTTGATATTTGTGCAAAAGTAAGTAAATAACATAAATAAATGGAAATATATTTCTGGTACCTTTAGTTTCTTTCTGAATTTTGAAAAGTGGCGTAAACATTATTTAAAGTGATACCTATATTTAAAAACATGAGCTAATTTTTTATCATTTTAGCCAAAATGATCATAGCACTCACTGTAACTGATCAGGGTGGAGGTTTCCAGTAACCCAGTTGGTGTTGGGTCAGGGTTAAACACTAGAACTGGTCTGATGGGAAATTCCCAAAAGTTTCTGTTGGAGTTTCATGAGTTACTGACCCACCCGACCGTCCCGAGAGTCGTTTTAACTTGTAAAATGTTGACCAGCGAGTCGAGTTTCAAGGTCTGGGTGGTTGTGAAACCTCCTGACCTCAGGTGTCACCGACCCATAACACCCATCTTTGGTAAACGACTCACAGGATAGACGGGTGACCCCTGTTTTATCAGTTACCCCTTAAATTCCTTTAGCACCAAAGTTAGGTGAAACTGCTGACTGGATCACTTCATCAGGAAGAGAGAACTGATTTATGATGTTTCAATGAGTTAATGTCACTGTTTACCTTGATAAAGCTTTCATATGAGGGTTCCCCGGGCTGCGGGGGGTTGACCACCAGGTCCATTAAAGCCTGTCCAGGAACTGGAGGACACAGACGAACTGATAGCAGCTTGGTCAGCTGGGCCTTCACGTCATCGTCCATGTTTATGATCTCCATGTAGCCGCCACGGAAGCCACACCTGAAAGGAAAAACACTTAAATAAGACCAAAAAAGGAAAACATGTTTACTTTTCTGTGAACACGAAACTGAGAAAACGCACTCTCCCATGTAGCACTTGGAGGTGGAGTGGAACGATGCTAGTTCAACAGTCTCAGAGTACTCCGGTCCCATCTCGAACAGAACCTTCTTAAAAGAGTGGAACTGACAGCCCTCGGCGTACACGTTGTCCTGATACACCTGCAGGTGTGGGACAGGAGGTCGGACATCAGAAGGTCACTTACAGCAGGTAGATGTTTAAAAAGAGGCAGAGACGGTACCTCATCAGCCATGAGGAAGAGTCGCTCTTTAGCAGCAAACCGGATCACGTCTTCAATGCACTCTCTGCTCTGAACTTGACCTGAGAACAAAAGGATGAGACAATAATGTTCTGCTGCCATCTAGTGGCAAAGGAAAGGATCTGTCAGTCAAAAGCATGTCCCATTTTCCCCAGAGGATAGGACCTAAACATAAAAAGGTAATAACGACCTACCTGTGGGGTTTCCAGGGTTGATGATGCACAGGGCTCGGGGGTTGCAGTAGAGCCTGGCCTCGTCCAAGGCTCGCTGCAGCTCGCTGATGTCCAGGCTCCAGCACTTGTCCTCGTTAAGGTAATAATTGATTTGCACAGCACTGAGTTCAGCCAGAGCAGCTGAATACAGGGGATACTGAGGTATGGAGATCATGACGCCGGCGCGCATCGCACCTTCGCCACACACCAACAGCTTCAGCATCGTCTGAGGGTGGAGATAGCAGAAACATTAACCTGCTTATCTTCTGTAAATACACACACACGCTTACTTTAGGTTTTGATAAGACCCACTTCCTATACGCACGATCTGTAATTAGTTTAAGCAAACTCACTTATGTGCACTCCTGGATGAAACCTGTAGCACACAGAAGGCTTTCTTCTTAATGAACAACAACATCCTAAAGGCTCCAGCTGCTCCTGATTTTATTAACTCTCAGTTTAAGGGAACCAAACTCTCCTTGTACTTTTTTTTTCCTTTATGAGATTCTACTGACCTTTTGATTTTCTTTCAGGTTCCCCCTATTTCTTATTTTTAAACTTCTTTAAAGACAGTCCTAAAACTTGACTGGAAAAACACAAATAATAATGAATAAAAAAAGTAAAATAAAAAAAAAACTAGTACTGTCCTAGTACTTTATTTACATGTGTTACTAGCAACTCTGGTAGCACTTTACAATCGGGGTCCCTTTAGTAACGTTACTTAGTGCATTATTAAGCATTAATAAACTATTAAATAGAGTATTAAAAACTGCTTAATTATATTAAGTAATGCATTACTAAGAAGACCCCTACTGGCCCTTTGTCCTAACCTTAAGGACACTTAATAGTTAACAATAACGTTAATAAAGAGATCATTTGTTTATTAATGCTTAATAAAGCACTAAGTAACGTTAATAAAGGGACCCTTTGTTTATTAATGTTTAATAAAGCCCTAATTAACGTCAATAACGGGACCCTTTGTTTATTAATGTTTAATAAACCACTAAGTAACATCAAAAAAGGGACCTTTTATTTATAAATGCTTAATAAAGCACTAAGTAACGTCAATAACGAGACCCTTTGTTTATTAATGTTTAATAAAGCACTAAGTAACATTAATAAAGGGACCCTTTGTATATTAATGTTTAATAAAGCACTAAGTAACGTCAAAAAAACGGACCTGTTATTTATTAATGCTTAATAAAGCACTACGTAACGTCAATAACGAGACCCTTTGTTTATTAATGTTTAATAAAGCACTAAGTAACATTAATAAAGGGACCTTTTGTTTATTAATGCTTGATAATGCACTAACGTTAATAAAGGGACCCTTATTGTAAAGTGTTACAGCAACTCTTTGGAAAGACATAATTTCTTCATATTTTTAGTCGTAAAGGAAAAGAAAACCCTAAGAAAATACATTTTAGGACGCATCAGGAAAAGTTTTTGACCTCAGAATGTAATTTGTAATTAATTAAAAGAGCTTTTAGCTTCCCCTACTAAATAAACTAGATTCAGACATTAAACAAAAGCTGTAACGAGAGCTGTTTTGTACCACAATGCCGTCGCTGGCCCCTGTTGTGAGGTAAATGTTGTCTGGATCGCAGGGCACGCCGCCGTCCCGCCGCTCGATGTAACGAGCCACATCCTGACGCACGGACTCGATGCCTTGGCTGGGGCTGTAGGAACCTGACGTTCAGACGAAGACGAGGCTCTGATCAGCAGAAGATCTGGTGCATAAATGTGATCATCTGATAATAAAGTGAAGCTTTTACGTACCCATACTGTTCCCTCCGCAGGAGTTCAGAATGCGGCATGCTCTACTTTTAGCATCTTCTGGGAATGTGCTGTCGCTCAGCAGTTCGGGGTAGGAGCAGAGGGCCAGTACCTACAAAACAAACATGCTGGCAGGTTAAATCAGTGTTATTCACAAGCAAAACACTAAATTAAATATATTTAGATTTAAAAAGTCAGATTTGGAAGCGGACCTGTCTGAAGAAAGTGATCGGCTGCTGACCCATAGCATGGGCGTCACCGATGTTAGCCTTTATGACCTCTGCAAAGGGCTTCTTCATTCCCTGTCAAACATAAACATCATGTAGAGAACATTAAGCGACAGGAGCAAAGAAAAACACGGAATCAGGATCATAATCCTGAAGAAACCACCTCATCATGCTGTTAACTTTCAAACACAAACATATAAGCTCTGCTGCAAACCAAAATAGAACAAGTTGCCTAACGTGAGGAAACAGAACGCTTGCATGCCACGTTTATAAGACGAGTTAAGCGTATTACAAAAATAAAAGTATTTAATTACGACCCTCTGGGTCAATGCTAATATTCCTGGGAGATAATCTGTAGTGCAGCTGGGACCCCCGACACAACAAACACAAGCTGGTCACGTCGGCTCTCGCTGACAGCATGACTCTGCAGAAAACTCTGTGACACCCCGCAGCAATCACAACAGCGTGTTTGTTGGATTTGTCCCGTCCAGCTCAGATTTGATGAAACCCGCCACTCTGGGGCTGTCATTGGTCACGTTTAGGAGGCGTCTCTCAGGCTGAGCCAATGACATCAGAAATTACAAATAACTCCCCTTAGTGGAGGAAAACATCCCGTTCGTGACAGTGACCTTTTGGGAACGAGCCAACCTTTGAGGTCCAGATGTCAAAATAAAAACAACAACTTGGGTTCGCTCGCTTTGGCTGAATGAAAGAGCTTTGTGTCTGTCGCCATGGATGCACTCAAAAAAATGTCCTCATTCATTATCAACTAATGTCTCATTAAGACAAAACAAAGACAGCAAACACGCGGAGTTCCTATCAGCGCACTGGATGAAAGTTTGTGCAAACAACACACTTTATACAAGGTTTCACTTCCTCCTCCTGTTTCCTAAAAAATTAAATAAATAAAGGTGTGGATCACAAGAAAAGGAACATTACCTTCAGCTGTGTGTGAGAATCGCATAACGACCCGTTTCCCAAAGTAACCCAACACCGTACAGAGCAACGTTTGATAAAGTGGAGCGGATTTGGTGGAAGTTAGAACAAGAGTTTTATTGTGAAAGGTACGGGATAAGCCAAGAGGACTGGTAGTGATTACACGTCCTCTGGAGCAGTTTGTGGGGAAAAAAAGAAAAAACAACATCTGCACTTTTCTTCCACCAGTTTATCCTCCGCTGTAGAACTAATGAACATCTCCTGTGGATTTTTAACCAGCGGACTCCAAGCGCAATGTCTGCCTTTTTGAGCACAGAAAACATCAATAACACCATGAAACTCATACGGTGGAGAAGACATGAAATCAACTGGAAAAAAATCAAATAGATCAGATCGGCGGTGATCTGGATCAGCTCAGGACAAGCTTCACTCAGAGTAAACAGAAAAACACGTCTGAACCAAAGGTTACTGTCGTTACGATCCCTGCTGAGCCACAACGCAGAACCTGTTCTCATCTGAAGGAAGCACTCAGGGGAGGTTTTACAGCAGAATGCACTCGGCACACCAACAGCTGCCACATCACCATAAAAAAGACTGAAAGGAAGAGCTTGAGAATAAAAAATATGGATTTTGCACATTTGTGTCAAATGATTTCCTCTTATTTAAAAATTACATCTATGATTGCATATCTACATCTAAATCTATACATATATCTATATGTCTAGTCTACCTACAGACAGACAGACAGATGACAGATAGATGACAGACAGACAGACAGATAGATGATAGCATTAAATGTTGAAGTGAGGGAAGTAAAATGGCGTGATCTGGATCTGATGTTCCTCTTCCTGGATGAGCAGGTTTAACTTTAATGACTAACATGTGGACTTTGATAAGCAGCTGGAAACAGGTTGTTTGCTTCTTTTATGGGAACTTTTACATGATAAAAGCAGCTTTATGTGCAGAAAAGTTCAACTTTTCCATCTTTTACCTCAAAAATAAGTTATTAACCAGACTTTGAAGGCCTTTCTGAACCAGAGTGAGCTCAGGTGGACTAAAGGAGGATACAAACCTCGCTCAGCTCCCTCTCCAGCTCCACTGCTCTCGCCACGATGGGTCCCCGGACTGCGTACTCCACCTTCTTCACCGTGGGGTTCATGGTGTCGATCGTCAGAACCTTGGCCCGGGACATCATCCCGTTCTCGGACATTTTCTCTTTGGGAAGCCCGCGCCGGGTGGTGCTCAGACTCGATAAAGCTCTAGAGGAGGAGGACAGAAGGGGAGACGTCAGTGATCGGGACCTGGACCCGACACCGGCCAACAGAGCGCTTCGCCCCGGGCCTAAACTCTGGAGGTGTCTGTGTGACAGCAGCTGCAAACGCGTGGCTGACATCTTCACCAAAAGTCGGTTAGAAAAAGTTTCAAATGAAAGTGGTGCGTTAAAACGCGCACGAGCTGTGGCACCGCGGCGCTCCTGGAGACTTTTGGACTTTCCGAACCGATCCTTGCACAAATCTGTGGGATTTCACTGAAATGTGCACGAAACTCTGCAGGTTTTAAAGGCTAGAGCCAGTGGGAGAACCCCCGCCCCTTATCCCACCCACTCCAGCAGGTTCTCCGGTTACCGATCCAGTTCCAGCCCGGTCTCAGCAGCGACACGCAGGGATTTACTCTGATCTCTGGCTTCTTTTGTTGTGAGAATATTCATGAGGCTTTGGGAGGAGGCCTTGATGACTAATAGTTCAACTTCATTCCTTCTTTACGACCTGAAATGTTTCTACTTGTTCTCACCAAGAGCCAACATGCAAAGTGACTTTCTGTGGTTCAAATGTTTGTTTTTACTGGTTAAACTGGGATGTGACGTAAACAAATACCAACATTATAGAGAAGTGTGGAGAAACAACTAACTGGGATTAGAATACATCTTATTATTCTCTAATAAAATAAAACAAAGTACTTTTTAGCTCATATTTATTCACTGATGGTGGCTGCAGTCACCATTTTTATTTTATTTTTCTGTATAAGAAAGTTTGCATAATGCAAACGTTTCCTTGTGTAGTCCTAGTCAGGGTCGGTGCTGGCCCTTTGGGTGCCCTAAGCACAAATGTGCTGTGGTGCCCCCCCTTCAAAAAAAAAAAAAAAGAACTATACAACAGTATGTGTCAGTGCGTCTCTCATTATTTCCAAAATTGCTTCTTTATTTAATTTTAAATTGAAGTAAAATGATTGAAATTTAATAAAACATCAAACTAAATTTGCCTCAACAACAGCACCACACAATTAACGAAATAAATAAAATAATAATACCACCACTATTATTTAAAAAAGACCTATGAAATGATTGAAGAGGGACTGAAATATTATTATTATTCAAATATTAGGTTTGGCTTAATATTAAGAAAGTGTTACTAATGCTGCGTTCACACCAGGCTTTGACGTTTGCGTCGCCAGCGTCAAGTTTCAATGTTAAGTCTATGGTAAGGCGCGTCAGAGCTGCTTCAAAGTCCCTGCGTCGCTTTGTGAGCGTTGGGCGCGTCAAAGCTTGATACTTTTCACGCTTTTCAAGCTTTGACGCAAACGTCAAGCAAGTTCAGCCAGCTGAACTTTCGGCGTCGCTTTACAAGCGTCAACCAATCAGAGCGCGAGTTGATACGCCACAGCAGAGCGAGGGAAGAAGGCGAATTAATTCAGCTATGGAGGAGAAACTGATCGTAGCTGTTTGTAACTAGCGTAAACTGTATGACCCGACCTGCTACGCCTACCGAGATCGTAATAAAAAGGACCTTGCTTGGAGGAAGGTTGCTGGAGAACTTGGCGTGTCGGGTGAGTGTTTTTTCAACGTTAACGATCCGCCATTGTTACAAACATCCGTCAACAGAGAGCCGCGCACGCGCTCTTTCCTCCCTTCCCCTCCCCGTGGGGCTGACGCAACCGTCAAAGCAAGCTGCGCCAACGCAAGCTGCGCCAATGCAAGCTGCGTCAACGTCAAAAATATATAGGCGTCAAAAACGGCATGAAGTATGCGTTGTTTGAAGCCCGGTGTGAACGCAGCATAAGACTCATCCTTTAAAGTACTGAATGAGACTTTTTGTCCACTACATTTATTAATTTCTACTCATTCATCTGACTTTACAGAGGGAACTGACCCTTGTCCAAAACAAGTTTTCTTTTCTTGAAGATTTTTTAAGAAGAACTTCATGTAAAATAATTTAAATTCCATCTAGGGGTGGGCAATATCATGTCATTCACAATATAACCTGTAATTATTTTTGCCAAGAAAAAAATCTATCATGTTAAGCTAATTTCATGACGTAATTGCATCCACTACACAGTGCATTGTGTTCATGTGGGTCATCAGCATGAAGTTGTGAAATTAAACATGGCTGGAATCTAAGTTTTAATTCATTTAAGCCATTAGGGAAAAATACGTTTGAGGAATTTTGGCCTCTCCAAGCTTCCATACCTGTAACCTGGTTATGCGGAGAAGGGGTTTAGCTCGTCCCTGCACATAAACAGAAAAACCACACCGGTGAAGCGGTAAATTAAAACGCCCAAATCGGTTGCCGATGCGGCTGCATATTTCTAAATATAAGCATATCATTTTGGCGGCGCGCAGGTCAGGGCACGGCTCTGGGGCAGAGAACCGAGTCTACCCGTCCCATCAGTAGCAGGTGAAGCGCACCGCTCCCCCGGTCTCGGGCGCGAGAGAGGCACATCAACTTGAATTAGACAGATGGGATTCTGTGTGTGAAATAACGCCAGTTAAATTGTCCTCTCGGTGTTGTTTGTGGGCATGGTGTCCAGTAGCTGATATTATAATTAATGTATTTTTTTTTCTTTATAAACCTGATTGCTTGGTGCCACCCTGGCCAGTCGGTGCCCTACGCACTGTGCGTGATGCGAGTCTAGGGAACGCCGGCGCTGGTCCCAGTTAACCCAAAACAGTTGGATCACTTCCAAACTGGGTATTTAAGCATAACACAATGACTTGTGAGATGTTATTACAGTGTAATAACTGCATAAATTTCTTGACTATAAAAATTTGGTCCATAACTTGAAATTGCAAACAGCTTTTTTTTTTAAAATAATGCAGCTGAGAAAAATGTTGCATCACTTCTGTTACTTTAAATAAACTGTTTCCTCATTCTCACTCCATAGGATTCCACTGGCATGCGGAAACCTGATGTCTTCCTGCTTCATGATGGATTTAACTGTTTCATGCACGCTTTTGTAGAAAAGTGTAGCAAGCCAATTATATAGAAACAAACTAGAAAGAGATTATTCAAAATCCCAGAAAGAAGAAACATGAATTTATTTCTTTAATCTAGTGACACATTATTCATTTAGAGGCATTAATCAAGTGTGATCAGGTTTTATTAAACAGAAGCAGCGCAGATGCTTAAGATAAATGTGCAACAATTTTAATTATGAAAAAATATTCAAGCATTTCTTCTAATATCTGCACAAATGTAGCCAATTCTTATAGAAAAAGTACAAATAACTGAGTTTATAAACTATACTCAGAAGAAAATAGACTTTTATCCTATTGAATCCTCTTTTTGTGTGATTATTTTTCTAAGACTATAACATAAATTCACATTTCAAGTGACAAACATGAGATCATGTGCTGAAAACTTGCAGTGGATATGCATTAAAACCCTGTGGTGGCAATGATATCAGAGAGAGTCTGTGAAGCCACTGTGCGCAGCGCAAAGGTGGGCACAGATGGCATCACGAGCAGATAGAGCTGGTGCTGTGGCGTCTGCAGAGCGTAGCATTTGCATTCTTCTGTAACTAAATAGCACTGCTGAGGCTGGTGGGAGAATCCAAGGAGAAAGTCTTCTGTGATGTCTCTCTGAGTCCTCTCCTCCGGAGAGACACATGATGTCTCCTCCTGGGTGAAGTAGCGTGAAATGCTGAAGGTATAGAAGAGTTTCAGCAGCTCCCAGCAGCGAGCTTTCGAGAGTAGAGGAGGGTGATGTGATGAATTCTGCAAACAAGAGACTGAGCGACGAGTTTCACGGTTGATGAGCAGAAGAGCCAGGACATCAGGCCTCAGGGATATGGATCCGGGTAAGCAGCGGTCTCCCAGAGCCAGGCAATTTCTCAGGGTTTCTACCAGGGGCGACCAGAAACGACCCACCAGCTCCGTCTCAGCTTTGTGAAGGGATGGCGTGGAACCACACAGCACACACACGTCTGCTCCTGGGAGTAGCTGGAAGCGGAGCAAACGGTGGGCGACAGTGGGGCTAAATTGAGGGAGGAAAACTGGGTAATCACAAGAGGCTGATCCAAAAGCAGATAAGGTACGAATCAGAGCAGAAAGCAGCACGATTTCCTGTGGTGACAGTCGTTGCCACCATTTGTCAGTCGCTGTAGCTATCCGCCCCTGGACCACCAGGCAACCAAACTCAGTGTCAGCAGCCTGGGCAAACCCATCCACAGCCTCTTGGAGTAGAGTGGAGCTTGGAGGTAGCAATGAATCAGCACAGTGTGTAAGGTTTCCAAGGTAACCTTGTTTCTCTTCAAGCAGCTGATCAATCAGGCTGAAGCAGGACCTTAAATCCCTCTTCAGCCTTTCAACATTCCTGACATTAGTCAGCTCATCCTGCCCCAACACCAGCACCATGCAGCTCCATACGTTTTCTAGGAGGCGTTGCAGGCGGGTCTCCTCCTCTCTGCCGCATGACCCGCTCGGTCCACCTCCACTCACAGCGATGAGCATCACGCTGTCGAGGAAAACTCTCCACACCACCTTCCCTCCACCTTCCGTGTCGCAGCAGGACAACACCACTCCCTGTCCTCCCCCGAACATGTGAACGCCGTTCAAGGAGCCGATGACAGAGAAGGGCAGCTGCCTGGAGGCCCCTCTGGTGAAAAGAGGAACCCCGCTGCTGGCGGTGAGGCAGATGAGCTGGGTCGAACAGTCCTGGAGCATCATCATGTTCGAGCCGCGTGTTGGTCCCCAGCCCAGAAAACCGCAGGATCAGATTAATGAGCTTGGCTCGTCTATAACGGGTTTGATTGAGCCAATTGTGTAACGACGAACCGGGAGGTAAAAACTCCCAATGTTGCATCAGCTTTACGGTTAGCTGTTAGCGTCATATAATCACTCAACCACCAACGAGGCGAAATACCAGGCAGAAAAAAATCTAGTTAACCTAAATAAAATAAACACACTAACCACCCGCCTCCGCTTTGTTAACTAGCTGTTTCTTTCTAGCTGTTTTAAACATGCTAGGTTAACAAAAGAGGTTACCGTCGTTTCCACAGTAACGCTGTCCCATGATTCATCCTTCGCACACCGGTGAATGCGGGCTCATTTGGCTGGTCGAGCTTCAGTTACAAGTTACGAGCTCTGCTTGAACCGCTGAGAGAGCGGGACGCGGAGACAGACCTGGGTTCAGTCCCCGGAACTCCCGAAAGCGCTGCTCTGTTCACAACATGGATCTAACCATAGATATCATATATATCACTAGATGCCTTACACGCGCTGTTCGTCGATTGGACGAACGTCCTTACGCGGCGGCCATCTTACCTCAGACAGCTGCCCCCTTTCGTAACATTGGTGTCAATGGTGAATTTACTATTTAAATGACTCTAACTTGCTCAATTTTCAACCAAATTTCAAACGGTTTGATTTGTTATAAACGCCAGAGATGTGGCTGTAAAATATGACGGATTTGGCCCGTTAATTTAAAAATGTAAAAGTATGTCCTATCAAGCCTGTGTCATAAGGTTCGTAATAAGGCAACCCGCTTGTAAATCCGTTAATATTTCATCGAGTTATGAGTGTTTTTAAGTTGTTCAATCACCTTCCATCTGCTACCATTGAGAACGGAACGTAAGCTGTCCGAGGTAAGATGGCCGCCGTGTATGGACGCTGTCGACTCCCAGTTAAGGCATCTAGTGATATATATGATATCTATGGATCTGACAGCCGCCAGTTCACATCTCGCGAGAGTCAAACTTGGCGGGATGACGTTGGGTGACGCTGTTAACCTGTAAACGTCGACCATTATAGCTTTTGTTTTGTAGTTAAAATGGTCTTTGTTAAATAGAGAATACAGCAAAAATAAATCAAAGTAAAACAAATAAACAAAATGAAACTACAATAGGGTCAGTTATCGAGTAAAAAAATACATATTAATAAAATAAATGAAAAAAAAAACGTTTTCATCTAATTTTCCATTTTCTGGTGTGTTCTTACATTTAAGAAGTCTCATACTTCTCTGTGATGATATGCAGAAAAGCCATAAGGTAAGATTGCCACATTTTATGAGAAAAATGTTATTTTTTATACATCTGTTCATGTTCTGACTATATATATTCCTGTAACACATAAAGCACTGTATCTAATGCTGTTCCATCTGTTTATTTTTTGAGGTACCCATCAGTTATTTTTTGTCGCCCGAGGACCATACCCATTTCTCATCAGAGGATTGATTTTACACCAAATCTTTTTCCTTCAATGATATAAACACTCTAGGTGTGGCTTCTGTTTTGGCACTGCACTTATAAATGCAAATAAAGAAATATATTATAATATATTATAAAATATATATATAAGAAATATATTCACTACTTTAAAATGTCAAAAGTGGAAAAAATAGGCAAGTCTTTAACCAAACCTTATACAATGCTATAGTGCATCATTTAGCAATTTTTTTCCCTATTTGTTGGATTTTTTTTAGCCATCTGTAATAATAAATTGCTACATCTGTAATCTGTTGTGTTTATAATAAAACAATTTAGAGGAAAACAAAGCAGAGTTAATATTTTTATTAAATACAAAAAAGTCCAGAGCAATAATGACTAAAATAGAATGATAAAAAAGGCACAATAAATTTAAAAATCAGACTGTGCCATTTTAAAAAAAAGATCTCTTTTTTTCTACTGTGACTAGTAATTTTGTTATTCCTGACCTATCTGCAATACGATCTATACTTTAGAGATCCTGTGGCAGTATAATGGCTTGGCATGAGGAGCAGTGCTGAGGTCAACATCTTCTTGTAGCATCTAAGGCCTGCAGAACAAGAGGGGAATTGTACAGATTAGACTTTTATTATACACAGCCATTAACAACACTTATATTAAAACTGTTTACTGCTATTTATATAAAAAAATTGTTTATATGGCATGAAAAAAAATGTTTGTCAACAGGTTCCTGTTTCTATCATAGTGGAGGAAAATAAAAATACCTAAAAATAGAAATTCACCAGTACCTTAGCTACTTTTCAGAAATTATAACTTCTTATGGTGCAAAGAATACTAAAGTGTGCATGCAAGTGTGTTCAGCACTTACCAATAAATACTTTCATGTTTCACAAGAAGGAGCAGACCTTCTGTGGCCTGAAGGGGTTGGTGCTGGAGGACACACCAGTGAGCAGAGGGTCCTGAAAGGCATTCTGCATGCAAAACTGTTGTAGGTCTACAGCTGCCTGTGAAACCTGATAAAAAAAGAAACAAATGGTAACACACCTTATATGCAGTAACAGCTTTTTTAAAATTATGTTTTATTTTAAGATGAAAGCTAAAATTAACAAGTGGCTGTCCACTGAAACTATGAACTATGGGCATTGTTTATAGCCATTTTACACTGGAGATAAAAACCTGCTGCCTCACTCTATATATTTATGGGTTTCTTTCCAGTTTAACAAAAACTAATATAGCTACTAGAAAAAGGATTGTTTAGCCGGTAAAATAAAAAACATCTCGTTCAGGTGATCCTTTGGAATAATAATTCTTAACTGCCCTTTGAAATATCAATTAGGCACAATGTTTTTATTATCTTTTTGGGCGTACACAGCTAAGAAGCAAAACATGTAAATTTTACTGCTAAGATCACTGCTAGCAACTCAAGATCCTAGCAACAAGCCGGAAAGGTCAACGCTATCTGCTTGTTTTATGAGGTTAAACGCTCACACTGAAAAAAATGAAACTACTACCGCCCTATTTCCACACAAACACACAACGCCCTGGAACGCCTGTTGCTTATCACGCTGGTAGCTTCGGGTATTAGCTAGACATGTTAGCAGATAAAGGTTTAAACTTTTAAACATTTACCAGGAAATAAAAAAAATCCTCACCTTCACTCTGTTTATGCTCGCCTCAAAGCGGAGCTGTTTTACCACCTTTTTCATGGCAACCAGGTTGGAGGAACTGGACATTTTTAATGTTTTGAGAAAGACAAAAACAGAAATGATGCGCTTCTCGGCTACTGAAACAAAGCAGAGGGGAACATCCGGGTACCGTTTGGTCACATGTCACTATAGTAACCAGCTAAATACGCTAGGGGGAGCCAAACCACAAAAACAACTTCATTAAAAACATTCTTTATTAAGCCATCAGGCACGGATTTGCGTCTGCAATTCAATTAAAATCTATGGTAAACATTTAAATAACAAGTCAATAAGTCCTAAATACCAAAAACATTAAAAAACGATTTCTTAAAATATACCATAATCTATGGTATGTAGCTTAAAATCTAAAGTACGTAATAAAGAGATGACAGACTTTTGCTAAAGTGCTTTCTTTGTTGTCAGACTTTGGTGAATTATCTGTTCTTCTCTGAAAACATATCATAGCTGTTCGTGGATCTGTATTTTAGTTTATAGCAGGATTTAAAAACAAAAATAAAATCCAGCAAGACAGAAAAAAGGCATCAATCCTCCTTTAGGTGAGGCTGTTATCTTCACCAAACGCTAAAATATTCAAGTCGCTACAGTGAAGACCTCTGCGTTTTGACTTGATTCGAATATCTTCGTCTCCACTGGTGCTAGACTCCTGCCAGACTTGATTTGAATGCGTGGAGGAACTGAAAATGGCAGAGACAATTTGGATTCATGAGTATTTTTCAACAATTTTAGGCAACAAAGATTGATCTTTAATAATGCACAACTAGTAAATATAATTTTATTGCTTAGATGCAGGAACTGAAGAAGTTTTTTTTTTCGATAACATGTACCTGCAGGCTGGTATCAGACGGAGTGTTCGGTAAAGGTCAGTAGTGGATGGTGCAGCAGTGTTTCGTGAAGATTTAGGAGTGGAAAACGTAGTGTAGGTTGATGCCTTTGCCACTGACGACATCCTGATCTCTGGTTCACTTTCTGTCATGAAGAACACACAAGTTAAAAATTAAATCACTGTTTTAAAATGATGTCAGAAATTTGCTTCCCTACTTACTGATCGATAAGGCGCTTTGACCGTCTGATGAGGAACATCTCCTGCGATCCGTGAAGGGAGTCAAGTTTAAAAACTGATTCTTGAACCAAGCAGCACGGTCTTCATCGAAGGCTCGTTTCTATGGATCACAAAGGGCA
This sequence comes from Aphyosemion australe, assembly GCA_006937985.1. Classification (NCBI taxonomy): domain Eukaryota; kingdom Metazoa; phylum Chordata; class Actinopteri; order Cyprinodontiformes; family Nothobranchiidae; genus Aphyosemion; species Aphyosemion australe. The sequence continues at coordinate 566,956 of SSNS01000142.1, forward strand.
TTAGACAAGCAGAACTTATCTATGGGACTAAATCAGAAAAGCAGAACACCTCTCGGCCGAGGCGAATAGCAGCCTCCGTGAAGTTCTTTCTCTCCTTCTCAAAGTTTCTCTTCTGCTCCTCAAAGAGCCTCCATTCTTCTTTGAGGCGCTCCTTTTCCTCGAGCGTGTAGCAGTCGTTAAGAAGAGCTGCTGTCTCATCATCAAATGAGGTGCTGAGTCGTTGCTGAAATGACAAAAATAAATGTAAATGATTTATTTATGCCTGACAAGGTCCATTTTCTAAACTGCACATTCGTCTTTTTGTTTTCACTCGCTATGACGAGTCCAACGTGAACAAGTTATCTTTTAATTTGCTGACATTTCATCTCAGACCAGTAGATCCTGACCTGGAGAAGTTGCTGCTGTGTGTGAATGAACTCTTTGCACTGCTGGACTTCACGTCTCATCCTCTCCATTTCATCCTCGTGAGTTTCTAAGGGAATCATGTCTTTGTTGGACCCCATCTGATGCTGCACCTGAGAGGCTAAGCCAACAAAAGGATCATGATTAGAATTTTATACAAGCACCTCATTTTACATTGAGAAGCTTAACCTAAATAAAGATTTGTTATTAAATCACAAGTATAAAGAGATGCATTTAGCAGGATCTGCACCACAAACCTTGGTTATCTAATTTTTCCACGTGACTCTTGAGTTTCCTCCACTGCAGGCGGATGCTGTTGGTGAGCTGCTCCCTGGCATGCTCACAAGACTGATCCAGAGAGTCCCTGCTAGAGTCCCTCGTCTTTTCATCTTCATCTGATTCAGCCTGAAGGAAAACAATAGAAAAGTTTTAAATAGGTTCTGAATTATAAATATTGCAGTGGTCTCAAGTAGGAATGAATGCCTTGTAAGTTGTTTTCTGGAGGGGGGGAAAGCGCCGGTGCGCCTGTTTGAGGACGTAGAAGTCAGCTGGAGGAGAAAGTAGCTTCAAATGAAAGGATTTGGAGTCTTATTTCCTGATTTTTGGACATCTCTCCTCTGACTGGCTAACAGCAATACTTATTCCATTTCCTTTGCAACACTGATGTTTTATCTCTACAAATAATACAAGCTTGAAGGAGCTCTGCTGTGTGGTGAAGTTGCTAATGCTAACAGTTAGCTTCTACTAGCTGAGATGTACTCTGCTGTTTCCTGGACGTTAAACCAACAACAGCCTTCCCCGTTGCGGGTCAAGATGGGTGAGTCCATGAACGTTGAGTGACAGTGTGATGTAGATCTGTCAGGATTTTCTGAACTAAGCGTTTTTCCGTCTATTTTCTATCAGAAGCTAATGCAGGAAATAGGGGTAGAAGACTATTTTCATGTTCAGCCTGCATGACAAACACAAAGTGACCAATCATTTTCTAAAATAAGTAAAAATCAGTGAAGCTGCTCTTTAAACCAGATTATCCAGTCAGACGTTTGGGAATTCCTCCTTTATAAAAATGAAAGTGTGTTAAACTTGCGACTGGTTTTGTGAACATGCTTGGGTGAGAAAGTGAAAAGTTAGCCATCACATAACAAGCTCTAATCATTCCATCCTTCATTTTTGCAAACTCACCCACCAGGTTTCTTTATCTGTGTGTGACTCTACCTGCTCTTCATCAGCAGTGGCTCCTCTGGCAGAGGGCTGGCATGGACTCAGGATATGCATCATCTCCTTCTTCATCTGCTGGAGGACTTTTTTAAGCTCGGCGTTCTCCAGAACCAAAGATTTCTGACTCTCCTCATAGTCACGGAGTAAGAATTTGTACATTTCACCCTCGTGGCTGCAGACGGATGTGTAAAAATCCATAAATGTAATTAAAATATCACAATGTCCAACAAACCATTAGAACAATTGGTCTTTTATAGTACCCGGCTGTGGCTTTTGCCGTCCTCCACTGGCTCCTTTTTCCATCTGACCGTCCCAAGTTATTCAGCACATCAATAGCTTTTAGGAAAGTATGCAGAGCCCGAGTTTAATTGTTTTAAATAGAAACAAATTAAGGTGCAAAGATCAACAAATACATGGCGAGCAGATTTACCTAGTTTCTTATCCTTTCTGTCAACCAGTAGCTGACTGAGGCGTTCCTTCAGCTTTGCAGCCTCTCTCTCTTTTCTCTTGGCATCATGGCTGTACTGAGAGGCCCGGCTGGCTATGATACTTTGGAGCTTCTGAACCTGCCCGAGATCCAAACACACAAGCTGGTCAGGCTCTTGCATCCTCAAATGAAAATACACAAACTGCTGCTTAGAACAGACTGGAGGGAAAAGCTTCACCTCATCTTTTTCACTTTTTAAGCAACGCTGCAGAGTCTTAAGTTTCAGCTGCAGCTGCCTCTCTGTCTCGTGCAGACCTGACTTCTCCCTTATGGACAGCTCCAGCTGGTCCTAGAGGGGAAAACACATGAATAAGGCAACAGGTTTAAAGTTAAAAAGTGTTCTGTTGCAACCTAAAAACCATCTTGGATATAAAATAATTGCTTGCTCGCCTTGAGTCTTGAGTTAGTCATCTGAATGTGCTCTAAAGTGCTCGATTTCTTCATCTGTTCTTTCTCCATCTCCTCTAAAGTGCACATGTTTCGTCTGTGAATTTGCAGCAGCTCATAGATGGAGTTCAGAGCTGGCACTGCATTCAGGTTAGCTCCCTCTGGAGAGCTGGCCTCAATGCACGTGGAGAGGCCCAGTGAGGCGAGCTCCTGTGAAAGAAAGAGGACTTGTGTTATTGTGCACGGGTTGTAGTTTATACTGCAAAACAAAGAAATCTTAAAAAAAACAAAGAAAGTACAAAATCAATCATTGCATGTTGTTACAACACAAGTAAATAACAGACTGGATCATTTCCGTACCTGATTGATGTATAACAAGCACTGAGGGACATTATCCTCAGTACAGAAGGCACCTAATACGCTGTAAGAGGGTAAAGAGTACGCAGACACAAAGTTGTTCTCCCTTGCAGGAGACATCGTCACATGCGATATGCTTGAGATGTCATCGTTTTCTGAGAACAGAAAAAAAATCTGATTATAGTAACTACTGATACACTGAATCCATTGTGCTTTTTTTTCATACTGAAGCTTGAATTAGGTTGCTCCTTAAAACGAGAACAAAAATGTGGGTCACCTCAGATCCCAGAAAGATGACGGGTGTTTCTATTCTGGAAATGCACCCCCATTAGAGAAAATTACCCATGGATGTCTCAGTCGTCCACCTCTCTCCCATATCACCAAAACATCAGGACAGCGAGCTGCGAGGTCATGAGTTGTCAGCAGGGAGGCGGATTAACAGTCAGGAGGTTGGATCAGAAGATCTCACTGGAAGAGAGCCCTGCAATGATACATCAAGCCATGAGATACGCCATCGATAATCTGGTCTGATGCATCAACTGCACAGGATTAAGGGGTTAAACTGAGGTTTAAGCCCACCCTCCCATCATCCACTGGCATTTTAATTGCAGTGCAGGAAGATGACCTCATCAGGAATGGATTTGAAATCCAATACAGATTTTTATTTTTTTATTTATTCATTTATCAAACTTTTGTGTCTTCAGGACTAATATAATCACCTACTCTTGTCAAACAGGCTGCACCAGAATCAAGAGGCACTCCCATTGCTTCACAGTTTAAACAATTAGTGCTCAGGTATAGTGTTTTTGAACTAATGGAATTTGAAAACAGATGATAAAGGTCACTGAGAGCCACTAGTGCCACAAACCAGGCAGCTTTTATCTTAACTTGCACTGAAGCGGTGATAAAGTGTTCATATATGAAACAAAAACGATACACTGTAACTTTAAATTAGCTGCGCGTGCGGAAAAGTAACGTAAACAAACGAAAGGTAACGTTTACCACATTTAAGCTAGCTTTTATGCTAAAACGTTAAACCTGTGCGTAAAGGTAAAGTGACGCAACTTCGCACCTCGCTTCGCATTTTAGGTTCGTATATTTACATCTGTGTGAAATAATATATATAACCGACCACTATCTTTACTTTTTATGAAATAAGTTTAGCTAACCTATTGACACAAACACATATATGCTAATTCACGCGATAACGTACTTACTGTAAAGCTTGAAATGTGGGTCAGATAAAACAAGTTTCCAAGTTCGGTGGAGAGCGTGTGATTAAAAAAATGCTCCTTAGGTCGTTAAAAACAACCGAAACTCACGTCTAAAGCTCATCTGTCATCATGGCAGCAGCAGCAGCAGCGAACGCTACAAAAACAGCACTTTAACTCAGCCAGGCAGGCATGATAATAACCGACAGGTTCGCACAGCCCCTCTGCCTGCTGTTTTCTTTTGAAGCCCATTCTTTAGCTATAGTCCAACCAAACTGACGTGTTATTGGAGGACACGTTGTTAAGCAACTATGGCAAGCCGATCGGATCACAATACGCCCACTTTTGAACACGTTCTGGTATTTAACGGCGTCTAAATCGCCGTTTTTAAACTCAAAACGCCGAAAAAAGCGGCGTAAATCCCTTCAGAACGCCGTACGGAACGCCGTTTTCATGGTGTGTTTCAGAACGGCGTAAAAAACGACGTTTTTCTGGTCATTGAACGCCGCTCTGAGACACCCAGAACGCGTTCTCAGAGCGCGTTCTGGGTGTCTCAGAACGCGTTCTGAGGACGCGTTCTGTGTTTTACGGCGTTCTGAACACAGAACGCCGTAAAAAACGGCGTTCTGTGACTTTTCAGACGGCGTAAATAACGCCGTTTTATTTTTCATTATGCAGGCCACTCCCAAAGGTTTTCTCTGCCACTTATTTTAAACTTTGATCGTCCAATCCATGAAGAGAAAATACAGACAGCACTAGTTCATCCTAGATGCTATTTCCTGATTTCCTGAAGATGCTACTTTATGCTTCAAATCACCAAAGTTACCTAATCTATAGTGCTGATTGTTGTATTGGCTCATGTTAAACATCCTTTACCATTGCTACTAGCATTGATATTAATAAAATAAAGACAATGACACGATCTGTCCTTAATAAAGAAATGTAACACCAACCACACGGACTGATGTGATGTTTGGAGTCAGACTTGTATCAGTAGCATACATTCGCCACTAGGTGGCACCCACCCACATGTAAACTAAAAGCAACGGGGAATTTTTCAAAGTGGGTATTTGCAATCTCCTGTTTAGTTGTTAGGAATGAAAAATGACCTTCATCATATGTCAATTTTCTGATTATATGTTAAATAAGAATAAATTTATAAAATACCTCATGGAATTAACATGTTCTTTACATATTTTGATCAGAAATTCAAGATTCAATATTGTTTAATTGTCATTGCACAGCTGTACAACAAAATTGCCTTTACACTCACTATAGACAGCTCACATAAGGAGGTAGTAAAATATAAGTAAAATAACAAGACTAAAATTTATGTCACACGCACAGACTCACACACAGTCAGTTTAAGGTGCACAGATATGAATATAAAAGTAAACATGGTAATAAGACAGTCTAAAATATTAAGTGAAATACAGGTAAACATGTGGTAAATGTAAACAGTCACATGTTGAGGTATCAGGATTAACTAACTAAATGTAAAGGTGCTGTAGTGCACTGATTGTCCCACAGAATCACTGTATGCATGACCTACTAGCATCAACATTCACTTAAGTGATGGCTCTTGCATAAAAGCTGTTTAACAGAGTAGTGGTGCATGTTTTTATTGTCCTGTATCGTTTGCCAGATGGAAGATGTTTAAGTAGATGGTTGGCA
>SSNS01000142.1:576425-614054 GCA_006937985.1 Aphyosemion australe
ATTGCTACTAGCATTGATATTAATAAAATAAAGACAATGACACGATCTGTCCTTAATAAAGAAATGTAACACCAACCACACGGACTGATGTGATGTTTGGAGTCAGACTTGTATCAGTAGCATACATTCGCCACTAGGTGGCACCCACCCACATGTAAACTAAAAGCAACGGGGAATTTTTCAAAGTGGGTATTTGCAATCTCCTGTTTAGTTGTTAGGAATGAAAAATGACCTTCATCATATGTCAATTTTCTGATTATATGTTAAATAAAAATAAATTTATAAAATACCTCATGGAATTAACATGTTCTTTACATATCATATATTTTTGATCAGAAATTCAAGATTCAATATTGTTTAATTGTCATTGCACAGGTGTACAACAAAATTGCCTTTACGCTCACTAAAGACAGCTCACATAAGGAGGTAGTAAAATATAAGTAAAATAACAAGACTAAAATTGATGTCACACGCACAGACTCTCTCTCTCTCTCTCTCTCTCTCACACACACACACACACACACAAACACACACACACGCACACACACACACACACACCTTTAGCACACACAGTCAGTTTAAGGTGCACAGATATGAATATAAAAGTAAACATGGTAATAAGTATCAAGTGAAATACAGGTAAACATGCGGTAAATGTAAACAGTCACATGTTGAGGCATCAGGATTAACTAGCTAAATGTAAAGGTGCTGTAGTGCACTGATTGTCCCACAGAATCACTGTATGCATGACCTACTAGCATCAACATTCACTTAAGTGATGGCTCTGGCATAAAAGCTGTTTAACAGCGTAGTGGTGCAAGTTTTTATTGTCCTGTATCGTTTGCCAGATGGAAGATGTTTAAGTAGATGGTTGGCAGGGTGGGTTGAGGATGTTTGTGGTTTTCAGAAGGCAGTGAGTGGTGAAGATGTGATCCAGGGCAGGCAGGCGTGTGTTTGTTGTTTTCTCTGCAGCTTTGATCACTCTGAGTGTACGCTGTCCCATAGCGGTCTGTAGAATGAGCACATGGCTGTTACTTGTTGGTGCTGTAGCTGGAGTTGTGGTTCCACGTCGTCACCTCCGAAGCTGTTGAGCTCTTCAGCCAGTCTGGCTTTGTTGCTGGATGGTGAGTTGGTGCTGGTCTGATTTGTGATGTGCCGTATCCCTTGCCATGCATGCCGTGGGTCTAAGTTGTCAAAGTGGCTCTCAATCCTCATCCTGTCAGCCATCTCGGCCTCTCTGATGCCCCTCTTCAGCTCTGACCTGGCAGCTCTGTATTGTTGAGCATCACCAGACCTGAAAGCCTTGAGAAGGAAACTGATGTTTTTGGTCATCCATGGCTTGCTGTTGTGGAAGGTGCAAATTTTCTTTGTTGTAGTAACAGTATCCATGCAATGTTTTATGTCAGAGAGACCTCAGGAAGTGTAGGTCTTGATGGTTCCATCTTTGAAAATGGACCAGTTGGTAATATCAAAGCAGTCCTTTAGCTGTTCTGATGCTCCTTCAGGTCATGCCCGAATCACTCTAGTCTCTCACTTTTCTGATGAGTGGTGTGTATACTGCAGTTAAAAACAGGGAGATGTGGTCAGACTGGCCTAGGTGGGGGTAAAACCCTGCTTAATATTGCTGTAAACATGATCAAGTCCATTTTCACCTCAAACTTGAGACCATCAAACCACATTACTAGTGTAGAAACTACTGAAGTTTCCCTCACCATAATTTTCTATTTTTATACTCTATTGTCCTTACCTTAAAGGAACAATCAGTGGGCTATTCTGTGATGAAACGTTTTTTAAAGGTATTTAGGTTTAAAAAATGAGCAACCAGTTTTCTGTAGCTAGTGGTGATCTAACAGAGGAGCTAGCTTTACACGTTTTCAATCTGGTTTTCGCCCCTGTCACAGTACAGAAACTGCTCTTTTAAAAATCACAAATGATCTCCTGACTGCTGCTGACTCAGGTCTAATTTCCATCCTCATCCTCCTTGATCTGAGCGCAGCTTTTGACACCATTTCTCATTCAATTCTTCTTGACAGGCTCTCATCTATTAGCATTTCCCATCTCACACTTGACTGGTTCCACTCTTATCTCTCAGGCCGCTCACAATTCATACAACTCAAATCCTTCAGATCAGACCCCTCCCCAGTTGTTACAGGTGTGCCCCAAGGTTCTGTCTTGGAGCCCCTTCTCTTCATTATCTACCTACTTCCACTTGGGCATATCTTTCAGAAATTTAACATTCATTTTCACTGCTATGCCGATGACACCCAGCTTTACTTTTCCTTAAAACCGCAATCTCCACTTCCACCCCCCTCCTTCTCTTCCTGTCTAGCTGAAATTAAATCTTGGTTCACCACAAATTTTCTTAAACTCAACAGTGACAAAACAGAAATCCTTTTAGTTGGGACCAAATCCACCGTATCCAAAGCTCCCAGTTTTTCCCTTACTATTGATACATCCTCTGTTTCTCCTTCCCAGCAGGTTAAGAGTCTGGGTGTCATCCTTGACAGTACTCTTTCATTTCATTCCCACATCAATAACATCAGTCGGTCTGCCTACTTTCACCTGCGCAATATCAATCGCCTTCGCTCCTCTCTCACCCCCCACTCTACTTCTATACTTGTTCACAGTCTTGTCACCTCACGAATCGACTATTGCAATTCACTCCTGTTTGGTCTACCACAAAAGTCCCTCCATAAGCTCCAATTGGTCCAGAATTCTGCTGCACGTATCATTTCCAAAACCCCAATGAGTCACCATATTAGCCCGGTCCTCCAGCAGCTTCACTGGCTACCTGTTCAACACCGCATTGTTTTCAAAATCCTTCTCCTCACTTTTAAAGCCATTCATAACCTTTCCCCCATACCTGTCTGACCTTATTCACGTTATCTCTCCCATCCGCTCCCTCAGATCATCATCCTCTATCACCCTCTCTGTCCCATCTTTTCGTCTCAGCACTATGGGGAGCAGAGCAGCTGAAAGCTCTGCTCCCCGTCTCTGGAATTCTCTCCCTCAAGCCATCCGTAATTCTGACTCTCTTTCCACCTTTAAATCTAGACTCAAAACCCACCTGTTTCAGACTGCCTACTGCTAGTGTCACCTTTTCCATTTCCCCCAGATTTTATCTACTTTGTATTTTTAATGACTTTTATGTGTGTTTTTTGCTGTTTTTAATTTAGTTTCCTTGTTGATTTTATTGCTGTAAAGTGTCCTTGGGTCTCTTGAAAGGCGCTTTTTTTTTTAAATAAAATGCATTATTATTATTATTATTATTACACATGTGCTGTTGCTGATCATGTTGTGTGCTCCTGTGACCAGATTCACACTCCTGTTGAAGTCACCTATTCAAACACGGTCACAATCATAAGTTAAGGCCATGTTGTATTACATAGCCTTTGGTTCTGTTTACAGACTTCAAAGTTTAAAACCCCTTTTAAATGTCAGTATTTTTGTGTAAATGCTATAAAATAGATGATCACTAAAGAACCCACACACTTAAAAGTGTGCTCATTTAACAAATAAATACTAAAATCTGACCAAAACAACCAAGACTTGAATTATTCAGACAATTTTATTTAATGTGCACCTCCCTTAAGCACATTTTGTCAACATTAGTCATGTGTTGCAGCCTCCAAAAAAGATATAAGGTCACAAAGAATGGATATTCTATTGTCTCCACTGGGCCCGCTTGAGCTCATGTGTCTCTCTGTCCTTTGACTTGCTGCCACAGCAGAAGCCACACAGGTTATGCTCAAGTGAAATCATTTATAATGGTGTCAGTCTTGCTAAAAGAAGAACAGTTTGGTTCATTTGTGTTCAGTGGAAAAAAATGTATTTTACAATCTCTTTTTTCGAGTTGTAAATTTTTGTTTGAATTTACAATTTAATTTTTTGAGTTGATGTGGAGCTGAGCCCGTTTTGATGCCATACAGGAGCACACGCAACAATCAGCAAGAGCACATGTCTAAAGCTAGCTCCTCTGTTAGATCACCACCAGCTACAGAAAACTGGTTGCTCATCTTTGAAACCTAAAAACCTTAAAAAAAGATAAGGTTTCATCAAAGAACAGTCCAATGATTGTTCCCAAAAGGTAAGGACAATAAAGTATAAAAAATAAAAGTCTAAGGACCTTGGCTGAGTCTTAAATCCCACAAATGATGGATGAAGTGAGCATCATGGTGATGCCTCATGTGTTCTTACAGCATCATGACGGAACCTTTTCACTAGTTGTTACACTAGTAATTTGTGGTTGGATGGTCTCCAATTTGAGGATTTCTGATCATGAGCAAATGGAACACAAAGTAACAAGTGATCATTTGCATCTTAATTCCAGGTTAATTCCATGAGGTATTTTATAAATTTATTTTTATTTAACATATAATCAGAAAATTGACATATGATGAAGGTCATTTTTCATTCCTAACAACTAAACAGGAGATTGCAAATACCCACTTTGAAAAATTCCCCGTTGCTTTTAGTTTACATGTGGGTGGGTGCCACCTAGTGGCGAATGTATGCTACTGATACAAGTCTGACTCCAAACATCACATCAGTCCGTGTGGTTGGTGTTACATTTCTTTATTAAGGACAGATCGTGTCATTGTCTTTATTTTATTAATATCAATGCTAGCAGCAATAGTAAAAGGATGTTTAACATGAGCCAATACAACAATCAGCACTATAGATTAGGTAACTTTGGTGATTTGAAGCATAAAGTAGCATCTTCAGGAAATCAGGAAATAGCATCTAGGATGAACTAGTGCTGTCTGTATTTTCTCTTCATGGATTGGACGATCAAAGTTTAAAATAAGTGGCAGAGAAAACCTTTGGGAGTGGCCTGCATAATGAAAAATAAAACGGCGTTATTTACGCCGTCTGAAAAGTCACAGAACGCCGTTTTTTACGGCGTTCTGTGTTCAGAACGCCGTAAAAAACGGCGTTCTGTGTTGTCAGAACGCGTCCTCAGAGCGCGCTCTGACAACACAGAACGCGTCCTCAGAACGCGTTCTGAGACACCCAGAACGCGCTCTGAGAACGCGTTCTGGGTGTCTCAGAGCGGCGTTCAATGACCAGAAAAACGTCGTTTTTTACGCCGTTCTGAAACACACCATGAAAACGGCGTTCCGTACGGCGTTCTGAAGGGATTTACGCCGCTTTTTTCGGCGTTTTGAGTTTAAAAACGGCGATTTAGACGCCGTTAAATACCAGAACGTGTTCAAAAGTGGGCGTATTGTGATCCGATCGGCTTGCCATAAGCAACCAGTATGTCAGACGTGCATTGGACGTGAACGTGTTGAGTGCGAAATTATGCAGATAAGGAAATGCTGTCAGGTGTTTTGTAGCAGAGTAGTGCGCCCCCTAGTGTCAAGTAACAGTAGTAGAGCAACAACAACATACTCATAAAGGCACAACTAGTATTTATTTATAATAAAACATAAAAAAAATAACATTTAAACTTAAAAAACTACTTCTGGAATACAAATAGTTGATCCATTTCTGATTACGTTAGTTCGTATAATATAGAGGTAGAATTGATAAATATGCACAAAGTAGAGGAAGTCTGAAAAAAGGAAAAAGAAAGCCTAAAAAGCAGTTCTAATAGTCACAGCATACACTCAAAATGTGATCTGTTTGTCAATAAATGCCAGCATGAAAATAATAAAACAGCAACAAAAATAAACATCAAAAAAAAAACTTTTACAAAGGTAAAGGTATGATACATTTTGAGATACAATCCTGTAAATATAAGTAGTCCAACATGGTATTTTACTCAAGTGCATACAGAAAGACATGAATACTTCCATATTATTGTGAATCTGGGGAGATATTTTCTTAAATGCTAGCAGTAGTGACAAAAAAATCATCAAAATGCTGCTTTTAATCTTGCAAATCAATTTGCTGCAACAGTTTTCTTGACATTTACAGACATTCCTGTATTCAATCAAGAGTTCCAGTTAGACTATTAGGACATTTAAAAGTAGTCCCATGACTTTTGCCACTTTTGCACGCATTTTGTAGATGCTACCTCCTTTAATTTCTTTTAAAACACTCCCATAAAGACCCGCAGCAAGTCAAAGGCTCTTCATCAGTCTGGAATCTTCCAGACTCAGGTTGGTCTCTGCACTCGGCTATGAAGGCCTGGAGCAGGGACTCTGGCTCGGTGTCCTTTTGGTTTTGCTGAAAAAGAAAATTAAAGACATTGATTTAAAAAAACAATTACATTTAAAGCTATCTGTGTGGGTGACTCAGGCTGACCTTGATGGTTTCGTAGGTGTCTGTGATGAGAGCGATGAACAGGCTGAGCACCATGTAGATGAAGAGCGAGATGAAGGTGTAGAGGTAGATTCTGCTGAAAAGCCACACCATGTAGCTTTTGTCTCTCATCCTCAGGAAGGTGCCAAACATGTCGTCCCCATTGATGAGAGAGAAGAGACACTCTGTGACCTTGTCCAGGGTTCGAAACTGGAGAAGAAAAAATGAAACTTTATTTTAAATCAACGATTAATTCAATTCAGAGGTAGAGCACAGAGAAAAAATGCAGAAGCTTCAAATGGATTGTTTCTATACCTTATCATGATAAGGCCCGAGTACAATCCAGCCACAGAAACAGTAGCCAAGATAGATCATGGTGGCGCAACAGCAAAAACGAATCACGTTTGGAAACGCTGCCCTCAGGGTTAAGATTAAGATCTGAAAAGAAACGCATAAACTCAATTTCCCTGGAGATGCGTCTGCTCTGAGAAGTTTAGACATTCTTACGTTGTATTTCTTGAAGAAACCAAGGTAACGGATGACACCAATCCAAACGAGCATCGTGGCTGTTCCCAACAAAATACTACAAACGTCATAGCTGGTCAGGAACTACAAAAAGAATGACATCATTAGACTACAAGCTTAAAAGTCAATGACACTTTGTTTTCAACTTCTGATTTCAACTAGTTTATTCAGCCAGGTTTCCCTTAAAAGATAAAGACTCAATTAACAGATGAAGACCAAAGTAAAACACACCTTTGTTTGAATTCCTATTTTCAGCATTGACCCTGTGATGGTTAATATGTCGCTGATGATGATAAAAATATACCAGCCGTTCACAAACTCCATGCGGTCTGACCACGTCACAATCTTACTGTAGTAGGCGTGGAAGAAAATGTTGAACTCCTGCAGAAACGAAGAGACGCCTCAGCAAAGCAAATGCACAATCACTCATTCATGAGCTCATGCTCTTAAATTTTCTAAAACGTTTAGAAGTCTTTTAGTTTTCTTTTTTTGCTGGGAATGATAGAAACTGATGAAGATATTCACTAAAGAACAAATTCTGGATGCAAAGAAAACTGATGAGTGATAAATGTGAGAAAAAATAATGATTGAGGCTCAAAAATGACCAGAAAAAAAAAAAAAAATATATATATATATTTTTTTTTTAAATGAAACACTAAAGATTAGACATAGAAAAGCAACAGCAGATGTAAAAAATGATCAGTGATCCCCCCCCCCCCCTTCCAGGTAAAATACTCAACATTCATGCCTTAACTTACAAATTGGAGTTGGATGCCACGGACAACAGATCGCGTGCAAAGGATGAAAGAAGCGAAGCAGGCGAGGATGACCACGAAATCGAACGACAAGAGGAGATAATCATTCTTCGAAGCTGCAAACCAGAACCACACATTTCAGGTCAGTGTTTTTTTACAGTTTGGCACCATGAAGTACATTAGATAAACGTGATCTCTAATATTTATTTTAACTTGGCATGTTTAAAGGGGACATATTATACATTTTTCTCTTAAATTATAATAGTTCTATGGTCAATACAAATCATTTTCATGAAGTTCTTTGCACTAAATTCCTCTCACATAAAGCAACTTTAGCAGTTTTATTCTTGACAGTTTCAGTACCTTCCACAATGAGCCGTGTCACTTTAAGAAAACAAGCTGGAGTTGGCCACGCCCACCCATCTCCCGCTCAGGCTGCTATGAGCTGAGAAGCTCCAATATCTGGGAGGAGCTCAGAGTAGAGCCGCTGCCCCTCCAGCAGCAGCTCTCTTTTGCACAGGAGAGGTGGTTCTACTCTAATTTACCTGTTTGTGACATCACAAACAGGGGCTTTTTAAAATGGCTTGTTTTAGACACATACTTCCTAAATTTAAACACTGACAGAAAATGGATGTATGTTTTTTTTTCATGTTTGGAGTTTTAAAAGAGTCTGTAGAAACCCACTTATCAGCACAAAAGAATAGAAAAAGGTGAGTTTTGCATAATATGTCCCATTTAAGCAACAACTTGAGTTCTTTTTTTGCATGAAAACGAGTAAAAACTTACAGTTGCCGGCCACATTCCAGTCTCTGCATTCATAGATTGTTACGTCATTATCAACCATAATGTTTATTTTCCCGCTGTGTGCATGGTTGTCAAATATTATCTGTGTAGAAAAACAGAATAAAATGTGTTTATTATTTAGGATAGTTCATAAATACATTATAAAAGTATGTAGATTTTTACATAATTTATTTTTATCTCTGTCTAAATATAAATATTTTTGTGCTTTGCCATGATAATAAATAATTGATACTCCTGCATTTCAATCCTGCAACATGTTACAGTAAAAGAAGTAGCTTCAAAACACAGTTTTTCAATAAACGTGAAAGAAAATGAGAGAAAATATCGAAACGGTTGAAAAGAATTCCCTCATTTCTTCCCTCTCAATGCATCATTAGCGTCTAAATCCATGGGTGCAAAAGTCCCGACACATTTTTTCTGATGTGTTGTTATATGAGGCCAGCTGAAGGTGTGGCCGTTTACAGATAACTGTCACTGACCATGACGTGAAAGCCGTAACAGTCGGGAAGCTCATGGTGCCTCACAGTCTGCAGATTGATGGTTTTTAGTGTAAAGGTGATGTTTACTGATAATAACCTACACACAGAGACGTGAATTAGAAAAAAAAGCACAAGTATCACCTGGTTTGAAATGAAACTTTTGGCGTTTGTAGCTTACCTTTTGAAATCTAAAGAGAAGTTGAGTTTTGTTGCTAAGCTACTGCTGTCCATCGACTGCTCAGGGTTTATGAAAATACAATCTGAGAGGAGGAAGGAGTGAAAAACAAGTTGTGTTGTTAGATCTTAGCAGCAAGGAGGGGGAATAATTCATCAAGAATCTCCCTAAATGTGACTGTTTCCTCTTTTCCCATCACATGGAGCTCCACATTGTGATGATTTTCCGCGCTTGCCTGTGAATCAGCAGTTATAAGCGTCTGTTACTGAACAAAGATCTGAGTTTGTGCTTTCGTACCTTTATCAATCTGTGGATCAATGTCAAACGTATCTCTTCCAGGATCGATGGTGACATTCTTGTAAAACATTTGGCAGATGGACAAGGGCGTGTACTCGTCTTCGTCCATCTCATATGCAAGGTTACCTAAAGTCAGGTTTTGGAGATTCATGTACTGAAAGAAAAGAGGAAATCATTATTTTTAAGTTTAGAAAAGCAAACACCTGAAGCTTTCTGTGTTTTTTTGCGTACCCTGTCGATGATGTAGTAGATGTGCTCATACACTTCTGTTTTAGTGTAAAGTGCAAAGCTTCCCTGCTGGTGATCCTTGTATCCTTTCAGGAAAAGATGTCTGAACGTCATCAGGTTGTCCTCCTTAAACGTGGCCATCATTTCGTTGCTCAGGCCAAAAGAGACCAGCTGATTAGAGAACGAGAGGAATCTCCATGAGACAAAAAAAGCAAATCTGTACACATTTACACTCTTTGACCTACCTGGGCTGTGATGAGCACGATCTTTAGTATCTGCAGCATCAGTTTCCATGGTTTCCGACCCCTGGCTCTGTACTTCTCACAGGGATTCATGAAGAAGTACTTCAGCTTCCGTCTGAAGTTCTCAACAGCCTTTGTGTCCAAAGCATGAGTGGTCCATCTGCAGTGGCCGTTCAGCCTCCTCTCCTCCGACCGCACGCCCAACAGAGGCTCCGATTCCTCCATTAAGCTCAGGAGAGAAAAACAAAAACTTATTTTCTCCACTTTTCAGAAGACGAGTGAAGGCTCACCACAAACCAGAACTCTTTATAACAAAAGGAACGCGTTCAGACATTTAGATGTTTATCAAACTGGTTCGCCTGCATGTGTGTGTGCAACGGCCATTCTCTCTCCTGCAGGGTTTTATTTAATAATTAAATGATAGTTTTTTTAAAAATGTACTTTAAATCATTAAAAATCACCATTTACTACTTCCTCTATGATCTACTGTTTCAACAAGATCAAATGAGAAAGGAAATGATCAGATTTCTGTAGATTATTAAAGAATCATCAATAATAATTAACATGAATAATGTAATCAAAATGTTAAATTTGCCAATTGTAACAGAAAGCAGGGATAAAAATAACACATATTGTGTATTTACATCATATCTTGTATTAATTTATTATTTTACTGTTAATGGCATATTAAATCCCATTAGCACACATAAATAATCATTTTTTATAATAAAAAGTTACCTGCTAACACCTGAAGAGCGATCCACAGCGCGTTCATCCACCTCTCAGGGCTTCTGTGTGGTTTCTGAAGAGCAGGTGGCTCCCTCCGACAGTCTTAACCGCCTTGACTGTCATTCCTCTGTGTCACTGTAGGCTTTTCCCAGTTTTCCAAAACAAAAAGTAAGCTTATGGTTACACAGTTCACACACGGAGAAGCTGACTGTAAACAGCAGGGAAGCTTCTGCTGTTTCTCCAACATCACATTTTAGGCTCCTTTATTCAACTATCAATAAATACTATTGGATATGAAGCAGATTCAAACGTAAACAACAGCAGAAGACACGTCTGACCACGTACTTCACTGATGGAAAGAATCAAACGTTAGAAAAGCAAATTGAAGAGGGAAAACATGCAGCAGATGGTATTTTTTACTTATACTTCATTATTTTTAATTTCAATTGAAACTTTCCATTAATATTTAAATGAATGTCTGATAGAAAACTATTTTTGAGCATTTTTTTATTGCTATGATTAATGTTTTTAGCAGCTGATATTCTTTTTAGATCATTGCAAGACCCCCCCTGCAAGGTTTTTCATGGTTTGCAATGAGGGGTCACGACCCCATCTCTGTTCTAAATTACAGAAATTCTTCAAAATAACACAAAAAATCATTATCAGTAAACAAACAGACACCGAATAGCACCATTTAAGAAATCAATTTGAAAAAGCATGTGATGTCCTGCTGGTTTTTGTTCTGTTAGTTTTCCCTCACTCAGCCTTATTCAGCACACCTGATCGTCTCACCTGTGCACAGCTAGAACCTCTCCTCAGCTCCTGCCTCGCTGCCTTTGGTCGGTACGATGCAGAGTTATGTTCTTGTGAAGTGTCGTTCCCGTCCCTGGATGTGACGTGGCTCAGCCCAGAACGGATCCCTATAGCTTTCCTGGACATCTGCTCCGCCTCATGACCACCGATTCTCACCACGACCTGATAGTAGTAGTATCCCTACTTCTGCTTTCGCGTGAATGACCCCTGCTTAAACAAAGATCACATTTTTGGATTTTGGATTATGGATTTTTTTTTGTCTTCCAGTGTCTGTGACACTGTCTGAGAGGAGGAGCACGTTCCCCATGGTCTGAACTTTGATTTTTGCTTAATAGAACTCATTTCCTGTTCACACTCGTGTGTTGTGGCTAAATTTCTGGGTCCTCAGTTATGCAATACAAAGCAAATGTTCTTGAAAGATCAATCAAGCAGAAAAAACACAACATATCCTAAAACAAAAGCACTGTATGATAAAATTGTTTTCTTTCCTGTCTTAGGTGGCCCCTCCTCTGTTCCCATGGAGATCCGAATGAGGAACGAGTGGTTCAGACGGTGAGTTTTTGGAACTTTTTATTTGGTTAAATGATATTTTCTGTTCTGCTGCATTTCCTGAAACTATTACTTTCTAAGAGTGAAGAGTTGAGTTCCCAACCATCACCACACACACACACACACACACACACACAAAACAATCCAACACTCTTAATTTGTAAAAGTTTTACTTCACAGTAAAAACAACCAGTGAAGAACCCACAAAAAGCAGAGTACAGTTTAGATTTCACATGTTTGTGATTCAAGACTTGTAGTGAAGTGTGAGGCAACGTCTTGTTCACTTACTGTAATGCAACAAAAAAACAAAAACAGTTTGGAGTCTGGTTCAGGACTAACACGGTCGTTCCAGTGTGAAAACTATCATCTCGGCTAAACCGTAGCCGTTGTCACCCGACAGCCCAACGACTCATGAAGAAATCACACCTTTAGAGAAGTAAAAAGCAGAACTGGTCTGAGGTGATAAATCATAATTTCCAACGTTACAAAAAGCCGTTAAACGAAACTAAAAATGATCATACTGATGCTCTTCATGACATAACGTCTACCTAATAAACTTTTTAGACACTTTATTCAGGCAGTTTCTGCACATCTACTTAGGCTGAAAGGTTAAAAACCAACATATTTATGGTTTTTAAAAACCAAAGTATTATTTCAACTATTATTTTTGCCCTAAATAAAAACAATATAACAAGTTGGCACTGATATCAAAAGTCATTAAATATTAAAGGGCTAATTTGGCACTTTTTAAGTGTGTTTTTGCATAAATAATTACCATCTTGCTTGCCGTCGAAGCTTCCTGAATGAGCTTTGTTTGGAGAAATTGAGTCTGAGCTAATAGCTAGTTTTTTGTGTTACGGTTATTTTGCAAAAAAAATTGCTGTCGGACTCAACCGACTGCCTCAGAAGTACTACATGTTGCTGGTACTATTCATGTTTGTAAATAGGCCTGTTTCCACTATCGGAACTTCCGGGTAATTTTACCGGAGCTTCGCGATATGCACACGTCTCCATTTCACCGGGCCAGCCCAAAAGGACCATTTTCTCTCAGGAACCAATGGAGTACCTGAACTGGGGTAAGTACTCAGAAAGGCCCGTAGGGTTGCTGAGCGGGGCTTGTGGTTAACTCATGCTGATCGGAAATGATATCGGAAGACATCGCCAAAACAACCGACATTTTTAAAAGGAAGAGTTGCAGGTGAAGCAGAATGAAAGGGAAACAAAACAAGCAATGTTCACGCTGCTTTATAATCGCCGTTTCAAAACTCTTAACATGAAAAAATGTGTCGAAAATCCCCCCCCCCAACGTAAATTACAGCGCTTTGTGGTCTCTCAGAGCAACGTAAAAAACAGTTTCTTCTGATAATTGAATGACGCAAATTACAGGGTATTTTGACAGAATAAAACTTTTAATTATTTATTATTATCAATGTCCGTGGACACCTTTTGGCGCTGATCAGTGACATCACTCAATGTCGAAACGGTCGCGATACGCTCACGTCTTAGTAAAGTCCTGTAAGGGCCGATTTTGTACAAAAACACAACAGCTGAGCGGACCGAGCCAGCGTATCTCCCAGTAATTTTCCAGAACTCCGATAGTGGAAACGCGGCTAATGATCACAGAGTTCCATGTAAATGCAAAAAATAACACAAACTTGTTGAAGATTATGGAAATTATCACATGAACTGCTATGAAATTTGGGAGACTGGAGCTGTTTTAAGAAAGCAGCAACACACTTTGGTCTTGGTTGTTGTCCGATAAGCTATTAACATTTAAAAGCTATTTCTCCAAACAGAGGCTGATCAGGACACTTTCAAAGATCTATGATGATAATTATTTAAAAAATTCACACAAACACTTCAAAATAACCAAAATATCCCTTAAGATGGAAAATGATCTCAATTGTTTCCTAAAAACGTTGGCTAGTATAGTGGTGTGTAGTATATGCATCTGCATAGGTTTAATCACATGCTGCCAAACCAAAGGCAGGAGCTACAGGAGGCCAGTGTTTGCGGAGCGCTCTGTCAGTGGAATCCATTAAATGTTTCAAAGCTGTTCTCAAAAGATGCTCGTGTGTGATGTTGGGGTGAGCGAGCGTGACCGCAGCGGTTGGAAATTCGGGTCTCCGCCGCTGCTTGTGCACCCCGGCGTTGCTCCGTCTATGTTGGAAGGAGATTCCAGCACGACCTCGTCTGGCAACGGAGGGGCTCCGGGGTCTCCCGGCTTCGGGAGGCTGGAGGAGGTTGTGGAGGAAGCGATTCCGATGCTGGCCCCAGCCACAGAGGGCAGGTCTCCACACTTCTGTATCGATGGCATATTAAGTGACGCTGCCATGTCAGAGGTGGGGGAGCTTTGCTCTCCATCTGGGTGGAAGAGGATGGTGGAGTCGTTGGAAAATGTGTTGGGGAGATCGCTGCTGGAGCTCGGGGAGTTGAAGGTGCTGTCACACGATGAACTGGATTTTCCTGCAGCTGAGAGGCAGAAGGACATGAGATATTATTACAAGCTGCTGCAGGTTTGATCTTCACTAAGCAAGGCTTACTAACCTCGGAGGGACTCGATCTTCTCATTTTTGGCCTTTTGCACTTCATCAGTGATCTTGGCAATGATGAAGTTTTGCGAGCGCATCTCTCGGATGGAGTCGATCAGGGCGTCCAGACCTCGTGGGTTCTCAGCCAGGATGTCCAGCAGCGTCGCCGTTCTCTTGGTCTGTGTGGTCCTGCAGCTGATTTCCTCTGCGTCGTCTCGTGTTAGGATCCTCCGAGAACGCAGGTAGTCCAGGTGGCGGTCGGCTCTGATCTTATCGCAGAGGTAGTGCCGCAGTCTGGTCAGCACCTGCAGATGAAAAGGGCAAAAAGTGAGTCTATGAAGCCAAAAAGCAAGTGGGCAACACTTTGCGTGTGTGTTTTTTTTTATTTGACCACAAGCCAAGATTATTGGGGTGCCATTTGTAAAGTCAAACAGTCAAAACTTAGCCATATTTTGGGTTATTTAGCCTATCATAGGAGAAAAGAAATGGGACGTCATTTTTAAAGTCATATTTTCACCATGTTAGTCATACATTTATAAATGTTAAAGTTCCCAACTAAATATTTAGTTAGCAAGCTAAATATTTAATTTAGAGTTAAGTATTTATTTTACAAACTACATATTTAGAACCAAATATTATTTTGAAAAATAAATATTTAATTTACTAACTAAATATTAAATTTGGAGCTAAATATTTAGTTTACAAATTAAATATTTATTTTGTAGCTAAACCAATATATTGATTTTGCAAACTAAATGTTCAGCTCCAAAATAAATATTTAGCTTGGATCTAAATATTTATTTTGGAAAATATATAATTAATTTGGAGCTAAATTTTTAGTTTGTAAACTTTTTAATTTGTAAAATAAATATTTAACTCTAAAATAAATATTTAGCTTGCTAACTAAATATTTAGTTGGGAACTTTAAAGAGACAGTGTGTAGTTTCCTGGCAATAGGGGGCAGCAGTACAAACATTTCAGGGTAGTTTTACACCACATTGCCACGGTTAAAAACAAACAAACAAACATTAGGGTAAATGTTACCTGTTGAGCAGAAAGCATGCAACTTCTTTGTGACTCCTCAGACTTTGATAGTTCTTCAGTTAATTCCATCGAGAGAATGCAATGCTGATGCTAGTTTTATGGTGGGGTACTTTCAGGATCTGCTCGGGGTCCTGCACCTGCCGATGACGTTACACTACGGCAATACCGCTCGGCCAAAATATAGTGCATCGCTTTTTCAATTCTGTTCTTTCACATAGGTTTTGGAAAGAGTTTAGCAGTTTTGTTATTAAATTCATGTTTCTTACCGTCTAAATATTTTTGAACGTGGTAACGTAACTTCCATAACCCCTGCTTTCCATCGCAAGTGAAAGCGTCGCAAAATGGCCGCAAAACGGCCGCGAAACATACTACGCGGCAATTCGCTGCCGTTATAGTGGACAGGATCTTTTCCACCAGCCGCTAAGTGTAACGCTCTGGGCGCGTCCCAGAAGTGACGGGACGCTATCATTATATCTCAAGTCTATTTTTTATGTGCTACGCTTCTGAAACACGTCAAACTCCGCAGTTTAGATCGGGACAGACAGGAAGTCAAACACAAAGGCAGTGTGAAACATCCGGAAACTTCCAAAATAAAAGGCAGGTGCAGTACGTCATTTCCTGTGAAACCCCTGTAGCCGATGTAAACAAAACAGAAAATAAACAACAGACCTTTTTGGCTACATGCAGCTGACATTCTCCTTGCTCGTCATTGTGTGGACTTCCAACATCGCGAATGGTGCTGCAATTCTCCCGTGATTTTGTAACCTCGCGGGATCAGCTGTGTGGAACGCTTTCGTGTCAGAATCGCTGCCAGTTGGGAATGAGCTCGAGGGTAAAACGGCACTATTATGTTACGCGCTGCTTTCATGTCCTGTGGAAAATTGGGGTTACGTCCAGCCAATCATCTAGTGTGACGTCATCGGCAGGTGCAGGACCCCGAGCCGGCTCACGTAGAAGGGAACATGGCATCCAATATGGCGTCCCCCAGAGACTATAGACCCATGCAATATGTATTTTAGACCCGATTTTTATTGTTATACGTTACGAAACCGCTAATATTTTTCAACAACTGGACATCATTTCATTCATTTTCAACAGTTCGATGGATATTTTCAGAGATTAATGATAAAACTACACACTGTCACTTTAACATTTATAAATGTATGAATAACATGGTGAAAATATGACTTTGAAAAATGAACTCCCATTGCTTTTTTCTTATGGCTAAATGACCCAAAATAGTGCTGTGAAATTATGACTCTTTACAAATGGCACCCCATACAAGACAGGGGGCAAGCATTACACATTCACTTAAAATCAAAAAACAGCCCATTTATTTGAATGACCAAAAAGTGGATAAAGCCTCCATTCTGCTGTGTTATTGTTAATATTTAATGTTTTTGTGTGTTCACAGAGGGTGCGGTGAGATATTTCCCCCTTTAACAGGCCTCTGACTCAGACCATGGCGCACAGAAACACGTTCTTATCAAATCCGTCCCCACACACCCCACCTCTTTATCAAACTCATTCAGACTCAGAGCAGCTGCTGTCTGAAGGATCGTACTCACGTCTTTTTTAATCTCTGCCATTTCATCTTCAGTGAGCTGAGGAGCATCCATCTCTCAAATCCAGGTGTTCCGGGTGAATTATGACGATTTTAATCACTTTTAAACGAAGAACAGTTAAATAAACGTCATAAAAAGCCTCATGTAAGTGTTAAGGATAAGGACGTGTCATAATTCGTTGTTAAAAGGTGACATATCTGCTGTCTTCTTCTCTTAATCACGGAAAAAATATTATAAAAAAAAGCCCCGGACTTCCTGATTGTGTCGATGTTTAACTACGTCAACGACCGAAGAGAGAAGTGCTCCCAACGGAGTCGCTCTTTCACTAAAATCTGCCTTTTTTCCTGGTATACTTTAACAAAGCGCAATAATTGGAGTAGATATTGTTTATAATTGACCACATTTAATTTAAAAAGTAGCAAATGTCTTTACTTTCCGCTGCTGACGAAGACGTTTCGCTTTAGAAAGTTTCTGCCGCAGGTGACGCGTAGTTCCAATCAGCTCCACCAGGGGGTGCTGTTGCACCAAAAAACAGGTCAAATCCCTGCTAAACTAAATATTACAAATAGGCTAATAGTAAGATATTTTTACTACAACCCATTCCTCTCACAGTTATTTCACCTGGAATAATAGGTATATTCTATTAAACCAGATAATATTCCTTTAGTTTTGGATATAACAGGCTTTTCCTACTGAGATTATGCAAAATTGTTTTGTAGTTGATGTGATTTGATAGCCTTGCAAGCCGTCCTACATATGTAAATATATACCTGCAGAGTAAAATCTTTTTGTTACTGCTATATTTATAGGCTAGTGATTTGGATAAACCATCTGCTTAGTAGTGCATTACTTAATATTAACATTAAGCAGTTGTTAATACTTTATTTAATAGTTTATTATGGCTTAATAATGCATAAAGGGACCCTTCTACCAAAACTTTAGTTCTTTAAGGAGAGGTTTTTCATCTAAACAAAAATCAGACGGATGGCCTTCTGTCGCCCCCTTGAGAGGTTTTATACAACAATGTGATATAAAATTGAAGGGATCTCTAATAACTGCTCCTCCTGCAATTTCAGGAGGAAAGGTGCTGCAGGAAGATGCTTTTTAAATGTCGAGAGTTTCAAAGGTCAGGCTGGACGTGAATTGATTTCTTAAGAACGTTCACATAAAAATAACAGCACGTGCGCTGTTCTCCAAAAACGCTTTCATGAAACATTTATGCAACATTTCAGAGAACAGCAGGGTAGAAATGATGAACAAACAGCCATGAGATCAATTTTTTATGACACATGAATCCCACACTAGAAAAACAAGAGAGAGAGTCATGCCTTTTAACTTTCTGAAACCAAGATTTTGCATAATCTTGCCATTTCTACACTCTTGTCTACCCACCTTGCAGCTTTTGACTGTTTTATCCCCTTGTGTGTCATAGTTTACATGCACCTCATGCAAAACAGCAAAATGTGGTTTAAACTTCCTCTTTTACCGTTTCCCTCCATGATGTGCTCTCACGATGATGAGAGTCAGATTTCTGTGCAAACGGCTCTTCAGCACACCTCAGGTGAGATGTTTTAATGATTCCAGGAAGGCTCCTTTAATCCAGGTGTCTTTTTAAAGCCCTGCAGCAAACCTCCACATTGGAAGGAGATGTTTCATCGGCCTGTCACACGTCCAACATTCCACTCGCCTTACGTGGTTCTGAAATTTCTGACATTACATCTTTTGGTGAGAAAAGTTTCCCCTCCAAACCACCACAGTCAGCGATTTGCAGGCGTAATTGGTTCACCGAGTTCATGCTTGTTCGATCTTTATGTGTTTTTGGGCGGGCATCGACTCAGGATGACTTTTGTAACCTCCGTTAGACGACTTTGAGACGGTGCCAGTTTGCTGTGTTCTCACAGACTCTAATAAAAGAAAATTCCTGCTTTAGTCGTTCATTTTCTTTGTTGTGGATGCTTTAATTTCAGTGAAATCTGTGAAGTTCATTCAGAGAAGGGCGCGGCATTAGGCGTCTCCTTTAATCTGAGCAGGATTCCTCAGGTTCAGACATTCCATCGAGTTCTGAAACACGAATGCAAAGTCTAATCCACCCACACCCTGACAGGTGGCTGGCTGGAATTTCATTTCAGTGTGACACAAAGGCCCATCGCATGCAGCGTGCAGCATGCAGCAGTCTAAACAATGAGAAATATGTAGCTTTCCTTCAATATACAGTATATGTCAGAACTCGTAGAGTTAATTCCAACAGGGTGATGATGGAATATTTTATGCATCAGCGATGAATCCAAGACTTTTGTTCCTCATGTTTCTGCATGATTGATCAACACAGCAGAGAGAAAGAACAAAACCCACCCATGGTAAATAATCTTTTATGAGAAAGGTGCCTGGAAAAGGAAAAAGTGAATCAGACTCCCACAAGTAGGCAAACTTGAACCCAACCAGCTGCAGGAGGACGAAGCACACATGTTTCACCGCTCTGCAGCCTCAGCGATCACACATAGAGTAACTGAGGGAAAGCTGCAGAGAAATCTCTTTTAAAGGACCAATGCTATTTATTTTAAGATGTAATATATGTTTGGTGTGATGTTGCATAAAAAGCTTGCAATATGATCTTATTAGCATCAGTTTAGTGTACACTTATTTAAATGGACACAATCAGGTAGCATGGAGCCCCCCACCCCCAAAAAATATAATATTTAATATATTGTTCCTATTCATACCCATATGACAACTCTTAGAGAACAAATGTTCATAATCTCTTTTAGGATAAAGAACAACAGAACTACTCTTAAAACAATATATATATATTTTATTTTAATGATGGAACAACTTTGTATTATATACACAGGAAAAAAGTAAAAAAAATTGCAATTAATAACTTTTTGGAGTCAAGAACAGACTAAAAAAATCTATTTCTTATTTGCATTAAACTACAAATTGCACAAATGTGAAAACAGGTCAGTCCTCAAAGAGCTGCTGCAGCTTTCATTACAAAGTTTATGCATATTTTAAAACATGAAAAAAAATTCTGGTGCACTTAAATAATTGTCATTTCTCTGTTTTTCTTAAACATGCATATAATTCACCTATAATCAATAAATAATCATTTAGATTTCCACTAGAAAGAATTGAAATGAGTGATGATCTCAAGGCTCTGCTCTGCAGGGTGGTTCTTGGCCCTGAGAGGAGGAGGGGGAGGTGGGGGAGGACCTTACGCAGAGCTCATGGCGGGACGTGCAGAGATGCATTCCTTTCATAGTTCTGGGACACCTTCTTCATCCTGTCCATACGTCAGATCTGCTGAATAAAAGATCCACTCAGGAGAACAGATTTCTGCCGGCTCAGGATTTTGTGGAAGATGTGGAAAATCCTTCTTCTGATCACCTCCGTCCCACTGGTAAGACAATAACTGCTGTATTTATGGATTTAAGAGTCCGATTTTTTATCAAATGATGAATTGTCTCATCTCAGGTGTCGGCCTCGTGTCCTAAAGAGTGCCGGTGTTCCTCTGAAGTCCCGGTGTGTGCAGCAGGAGTGAGTCTGATGCTCGATTACTGTGGATGCTGTGAAGTTTGTGCACGGCAGCTTTTTGAAGATTGCAGCATGACTCGGCCATGCGACGTAGCAAAGGGACTGGAGTGCAACCGCGGAGGAGGATTGGACTTATCTAAAGGTGTTTGTCGAGGTATGTCCACCCTCCTTACTAAATACCTTTTTATTTTTTTACATCTGACCTTTAATATTCCTCCTCAACAGCCAAGTCAGATGGAAGAACTTGTGAGTTCAACAGCAGGATGTACCAGAACGGAGAAACCTTTCAGCCCAACTGTAAACACCAGTGCACGTGTGTGGACGGTTCTGTTGGATGCGTCTCGCTTTGTCCTCGTGAGACGTCCCTCTCCAAGCCAAGGCGGGTCAAAGTTCAGGGACGATGCTGTGATGACGTACCGGCGGAGAGGTTGGTGAAAAGAAAGCACAAAGGCAAAGCATCTAAGGATGACCTCATCAACACGAATGAGCTGATGGCTGCGTGGAGAGGATTAAAGTCTCTACCAGGTGAGGACTTACTCAAATTAATGTTAATAAATGAAAGGTTTTGAATTTTCCCTTTATAAATTGCCAGTTGCAGTCACATTTCTATTTGTTTTAGTCCATAAAGCTTTGAGAAGTCGGTGTTTACCTCAGACCACAGCCTGGTCCTCCTGCTCTAAATCCTGCGGAGTTGGACTCTCCACCAGGATGACCAATAACAACAGCCAGTGCAAACTAGTGACAGAAACTCAAATCTGTGAGATCCAACCCTGCAAAAAGATCACGTCAAAGGTCTGGTGATCAGCAAACAGTTTTATGTTTTATATTTCTGCAAATGATGCATTTAAAATCTAAAATTTGAACTTTCCACTTCACAGAAAACTCAAAAGTGTAGCCGCACAGGAATCATCACCCTACAGATTCATCTGTCCTACGCCGGCTGCCGTAGCCTGAAGAAGGTCCAGCTGAAGCACTGTGGGTCCTGCTTAGATGGACGATGCTGTCGGCCTCACCGGACTCAGACGTCCTCCGTCCGTTTCAGATGCAGGACTGGACAGAGCCTCAGGAGGAAGGTAACCATGGTCCAGTCCTGCAGGTGTGACTTTAAATGCTCAAGTAACATTTCCACAGACTTTAATGACGTCAACAAACTGAAACTATGAATCAAAGTCTGGTTCAAGTGAAACTTAAGCCACAGACCCATTATTGGAGCCATGAATCTGGATTTTGCTTCGTGACACTGGAGCCTTGTTGTTTGCTTCTTTGTGAAGCTTTTATTGTGAAACTTTACACAAAACAAGCCACTGTTGACAAAACGTGTTGTGTGACAATACAGCTTCATAAACACGGTGGCAACATTTTTTTTAACATAATTGCATAAACAAAGTTTATTTTGTTCCTTGAAATATTTTCTGTGTTCTGTTGCTGTGAACTGGCCACTTTCACAATAAAATGATCTCAACCAAAACTCACTGTCTGTGTCTTACTAGTTCGGCGTGTTCTATCAAGTTCTCCAAAGGGAAAGTAAGCAGGGAAACTAGAAACCCTTAGGGGGTTGTTGGACGTTTCCAATGGGTAATAAACCACTGTTTAACCCAGAACACACACTTTTAGAGATCCTACATGTCCATGAATGTGACTGACTGGTATATAAACCACTGAATGGATTTGTTGCTGTGTGGCAGATGGCATTCAAAAATCAGGACTTTCCATGTTCCGTTTTGGAAATCCAGCCACAAAAAACTATTAAACCGTAGCAAAGAGCACACTGAGACAACGTCATCAAGATGGTAAACATCGAAACAAACTTTTTATTTAAAAAGTAGAAAATCATCAGATTTGCAGATTAGGCTTGTCTCACTTTGAAAATAAAAAACACCAACAAAGTCTGAGGTTATAGAGGCGAGCCTCACAGCTGATTAATCTCATTCCAGATGAGATTAAACACGCACACACACACACACACACACACACACACACACACTCTACACAATCACTACAAAAGACAATTGATTTCAGCATCATCAGAATCCCAGTAACAAATATTTTTGCTGCATGTCAGCTTTCAAGTGGAAGAAATGGACTGAAAATAGCACCATAGAAACGTTAGTTCATTCACTCCCGTGTAAACATGGCTGCTGGTTTCAGTAGTGCTCAAAGGGTTGGGGTCGCCATGATCCGACCACAGCCCTGTTTCACAGAGAAGGCAACATACGATCCAGAAATCCAGTGTTTAGTTGTCTTTAAACCTAAAAGTAAAGACAGACTATAAAAAAAAGCTTCTATAAAAGTGAAGACAGCTTTTAGTTTCCCTGAAAACAGTAAACTTGTTTTAAATAAGTCTTGGGAATTTATCACCAGCACACGTTTTAAATTGCAGCTCATTTCAGGAAATATGAGGATCCAAAAGTCGACATTTGCAGCCCTTCGTCGAACATCGTCTTGTAAGAGTTCTTAAGGAAATCCACGTAATTCTGAATGCTTCGTTTGTGACTCTCTGATTGGTCCAGGCTGAGCTGCAGGTCTTTCAGACGAACCTCAAACTGTTTCTCTGCCTGCAAATAAAGACGATTTTAATCTGACTCAACAATAAAACATCAGCTGCTGCGCAAAGAAAACAATAATGTCTAGCTTGAGCATCCTAAAGTATGCATATACTTTTTAAAGTAAATTTTCTATAAATGATACTCACAGCTATCTTTCTCTGGCGAAGAAGCTTGAATTCATTATCCCTTCGGCTCTTTTCAGCTTCCAGCTCCAAGATTTTTGTCTGCAGGGCCTCGTCTCTGGAAGCAGCCTGAAACTGAACTTTTCTGACCTGGACACACAATTAAATATATTTCAGATCACTCTCCTCGATCTGCTCTTACAGAGAGATCGGTAGAAGCGCACCTGCTCTCTGACGTCTGATAAAGCCGCCTCCAGCTGTCGGCTCAGGGCCTGACACTCAGACGAGCGCTGATCCAGCTGCCGGTTGCTGTAGCGCAGAGCTTCCTCGTGAGCAGCAAGCTTCCGTACCAGCTCCAGGTTCTCCAGCTGCAGCACGTCTGTTTTCCTGCAAACGTCAAACAGACTTGTTCAAATAAACTCGTTTAAATCTGTGCACAAAAAAAATTGGTACGTTTCTGAAAACTAGCGTTTTACTTCTGAAGCGACTGTATGTGCTCTTCTAGCTGTAAATTGGCTTCATGAATGGACTCCTTCATCTCCACTGATGCCCTCAGTTGTTTGGTTTGACTCTCCATCTGTGTCAAGATTTAAGAATCAAATGTTACATGAAAATGGTGCATGAAGCAGAGCTCCGTTTGACATGAAAAGCGGACTAAAATATCTACATTTTAATGTCTTTTAACACGGCCGTAAAAAAGGAGCCATCATTATTTAACATTTTTAAATAAACACAAAGTGGGCTCTCCCTCTCTCACGTATACACAATTAAACATCAGTGACTGCATGCTAGCCTGCAACCAGGATTCTGTAAATCAAAACTAGATCAGAAAACCAAATGCACCAGCAGACACAGAGGCTGTGCTGCCACCTAGTGGTCAGATGTGAGAAAATGACATTTGCATTTTACATCTTTAGACCACAACGTTGCACACCTTAGACTGCAGCTGCTTAACGGACTCTGACTTTTCTGAGCGCCTCCTCTCCAAGCCCCGCAGGCTCTCCTGGCGCTGGAGGAGCCTCTGCTCAGCTGCACTCAGTAACTCAGGGTAAGCCCTCAGCTCTTCTGCACGCCCCTGCAGCTCCTGCCTCACCTGGGCTCCAGAGGAGGAGTGTGGGGAACAGATGCAGTGTTAACTGAAATGATCACAACACCTCTCAAAGAGATGCTTGTTGAAGTTTCCAGTGCTTTAACTACACAAAACGTTCCACTTTTCTAATTAAGACTCAGAAAAATGTTTTACTGCCTAGAATCATCCAAACACACACAAATCCCCCTCGATAGCAAAATACCTTGTCAACTGACGTCTGTTTTCCTTCTCGTGTCTTTTCTGTTTCTTGTACAAGATCTGCATATTTTATTCTAAGGCCATCGATGTCGGCTTGTAGTTCAGCGATCTAAAAAAAGAAAGGGTCAGTGATGAAAGACTGTCAGAGATTCTCTTGAACTGTTATCTAACAGCTAATTGAGAATGAAAATTATATCTGAGTCAGTTTTTAGACAATATATCTGAAAAAGTAATGTCATTCTTTCAATTTGGAGACCATTTTTATCTCAATTATTTTCTAAAACTAAAATCGAACCTGAAACTGGCACCGTTCAGCTTGATGTTTCTTCTCTTGGGAGATGATTTTCTCTTCGACGAGTGCCGACTCACAATCAGTGAGCTGGTGCTCCAGCCGAGCCACGGATGCCTGCAATCAGAAAGAAATCAATAATAAATAAATAAACAACAGGAGAAGGATCTGTTCAGTCCCCAATATGATTAAGAGCTGTTAAAGCAGCAGCCTGGGATTTCAAACAAAAGCATTTTGCAGCCTTCGCGTGCTCTGACATCTCCTACCTTGAGCGCTGCATTACGAACAGTCAGTTCTCCGTTTTCAGCGAGGAGCTTTTCAAACCTTTGCATCGTCGTCTCATTAGCTGCAGAGAGCTCGTCTTTCTTTTTCTGCAACCTCAAAGTCAAGTCTGCAACTTGACTTTGATAGAGAACAATTTCAGTCAATCAGTAGGGGTTCTGAGCTGACCCATCTGCATACTGATATCTAGTTGCATGATTTGGGTTGATAAAAAACCAACAGACCTTTTCAGGACGTCTATGTGAGCGAGATGTTTTTCTTTCTCCTCCGCCGTCTGCTCCTTCTGCCGCCTTTTGGAGTCTCTTCGTAAATGTGCTTCAGCCAGCTCTGCATCCTGACGTTTAAAAACAATCCTGAAATGTCACATGCGAGTCTTTACAACGAATATTTTGAGTGATTTTGAATTCATACCTTTTCCTTCAGCCGTGCATAACATTTATCAACAGCAGCTTCGAACCGCTCAGCCCTGAGTTTCTGCGCTCGCGTCGCTTTCTTGAGTGATTCTTTGTCCTGTGCAGCTTTCTTGGTCATAGAGGCGATGGACGCTCTCAGCTCATTCATCTCCATCTTTTGCTTAGTTAGAGTTCTCTCCAGAGTCTAAAACAACAACAATAATGTTATTCTACATTAAATGACGCTTCCAGAGTGTCAGGTTGATGAAAAGGCATTTACCCGTAACTGGACAGTTAGGCGACTGTTCTCAGCTTCCTTGTTGCGAAGCTGCCCTTGCAGGCGAGCGTGTGTTGCTTCTGCCGACTTGGTCTTATGAACTCCACTTTTAATGTTCTTCTGAGGAAGCAAATAAATGCCTTCTAATAAAATTAATTTAAATATTTCATTGATTTACCAGTATTTTATGTGCCTACCTGCTGGTCTCTCCTTGTATGCATCAGCTCCTCAATCTTCCATTCAGTCTCATTCAGATTTTTTTGTAATCGCTCACGAAAGGAAACACGAGCAATATAAGGCATGATAATTCAAGCATCATCCTCAAACTTCATAAAGTAAATGTATGTGCATCATGATCCATAATTCCTGACTTTAATTACATCATCTCCCACTAATAAAACCATAGAATATAATAAAACACTCACCTCATTTTCACTTTCAGCCTGTGTTATCTTCTTTAACAAGAGGTCCATCCGTTTCTTTTCAGTAATTCTATTAGCCTGTATGGAAAATTCATTATTAAAGCAGGTAACGTTTCACATATTTATAGAAATATTTTAAGGCTTTTTTTGGCATGAATTCAACATAGAGTCGCTGAAACCTGATATTTTCAAAACCCACCTCTTCATCTTGGAGTAGTTTTAGCTTCTGTCGCACAGATTTATTTACTCGTCTAAAATTCTCCAACTTTTCCAGCAGAAGTCCTCTCTGCCGTGCGATTCCACGCTTGTCTTTGGAAGACAGTCCCGAATCCTAAATTGACAGAAGATATGATTATTTACAAGCAAATTCAAACGGAAGAAGGTAAAAATTGCACTTAATCGTACAGCAAATTCATCTTCTATTGCATTTTTGAAAGAAGCAAGTTGTATTCCTGCAGAGTTGGCAGCAGCTTCTGCATCAACCAGTAGTTTAAGGAAAGAGTGCTTCTCTTTGGTGATGTCTTCAGAGCTAAATGAAAAATAGGGACATGAGGAAATGTTTTAAGCCTTTTAGCTCCAAATAGATAAGGATATGTTTTTAAACGTGTGTGTTTTCTCTGTGACCTGTTTCCTCTTTGTGGCTCATGGCTGTTGTCTAGGTCACCACGCCTCAGAGCGAGATCCTCACTGAGAAAAGGGGAACTCTGGGGATCACCATCCTCTGGAGACATACCCCTCACTAACAAAAACACAAAAAATAATAAGCAAAATAAATGATGTAAAAGCCTGTGTTAAATCAGAACATATCTGGATGCGAATTCAATCTCATATGCTTATAAAAATAATTTTACTACACTTTATAGCCAATTTCACTTGAGCCAGGAAGCCAGATGACACCCGAGCCAACAAGCTTTACTCCATAGCAACGGACGAGTTTTAACTAAGCCTTCCGTTTTCCGCGTGTTAATTTGCCGAATAAGCTACGTCACTAACAACTACATGGTGACTAATGTAACTAAACTTAGTACATTTCAACTTTAAATCCTATATTTTGGAAAATGATAACACTACTCACACTTTCGCTTTGTTTCTGTTGTAAATAATACCACTTCAACTGGTGAGGCAGCAGAGACATCGAGCGTGATTGGCCATCTTCGAAGCAACGTAATGACGCTACGTATTTTTCTCACCGCTGATTGGCTCGTTGAGGCAAAGCGGGGGCGGAACTACGTTTGATTTGAGTTTCAAACAGCCAATGGACGAAGAAAGAAGGCGAGCCTGGCTGAAACCATAGAAACGATAAGGAAGTTTACCCCTGCAGTCCAGTAGACGGAGAACATAAACGTAAAGAAGCTAATTTGGTCTACTTTTATTCTTACAACTTAAAATACAAAACACGTTTCCCTATAAACGTGCTTATCAATTTATATTAACGCTAAAACTTTGATTTTAGGGATTTTAAAGCTAGCGTGATAGCTAACGCTCGGCGTCGGAAATGTTCAAAGTAAAAATCCTATTTGTTGGACCTACGGAGGTAAGTAAATGAATGTAAAACATCGCGGAGCATGTATTGTTAACTTCTTCATGGATCTCCAACCCTGGTCCTCGATCCCCTATACAACACGTTTGAGTTGTTCCAACACACCTGATTCAATTATCTGTTCAGCGTAGCTCTGCAGGAGCCCGTTAATCACGTACTGACTGAAAACAGGTGTGTTGAAGCACAAAAACAACTAAAACGTGCTACTAGTGCAGGGGTGCTCGCTTCTAGTCGTGGAGGATCGGCGGTAACCAGCATGTTTTAGTTGTTTCTCTGCTCCAACACACTTATTCAGTGGTTGAGTCACCTGATCGGCAGCTCAGAAGGCTGTAATCACCTGCTCATTTAAATCAGGTGTGTTGAAAACATCTAAAACATGCTGAATACCGGCCCTCCAGCACCCCTGTACTAGTGTAAACTATGTTTATCTCAGTAGCATTTCACAACTAATACAGGGTTGCAGACATTTATGATAGTCCAATAACTTTACCTGGGGGTGCATGGGGGCAGATAAAATAAAAACGCTTATCAAATCAAAACTAGGTTATTTTACAAGTAATAAAGGCCATTTGAAACAGTTTTTAATGTGTAGAAACTGTTTTTGTGAAAAGGCAAAAAAGATTGGATGTTTTGTAATCCAGCTAAATTAATTTTATTTGGTTACTCAAGTGCACTTTAATTGTATCATTTATTTCCATTTTATGTGACATTGGACATGTAGTACAAATAAAACTCAATGCTTCCCAGCACTGATAAGTTCATTAACATGTTTATATTGTAAAATGTGAAAACTATAAATGTTGCTTTAAAGTCATCTATTCTGTTTTTCAGAGTGGGAAAACAATTGTTTCAAATTTCCTCTCGGACTTGACAGAAAATGTGGGCGGACAGTACCGACCTACTAAAGGAGTCAGGTACAGGCTGTTGTCAGTCTTTTCACATATTGCAGTTTACCCATCATTCATTATTACCTCTGAAAATGCATACATTTGCAATTTAGTGCACAACCAGTTGTGTTGTATATTAGCCTAAACCAAAAGCGTTCCCTTTCTACTTGTTCAAGGATTCTGGAATTCAAATCCCAGCTTGAGGGCAGTGGTGACAAGACATGTGAGGTGGAACTTTGGGATTGTTCAGGAGATTTTAAGTAAGTCAGCCGCTAAAAAAATGTCTTTTCTTACAAAATAGAGCTGATTTTTGATGCCAACCCTTTTCTGCAGGTTTGAATCATGCTGGCCTGCTCTCATGAAAGACTGTAATGGTGTTGTGACCATTTTTAATCCTGATGTTCCAAGTCACCTGAAAGAAATTGAGACCTGGTACTCCATGTTCATTGCGTCCCAAGGTTTGCAGGACAACCAGTGTCTACTCATAGCTCATCACAAGCCTGGCAGTGAGGTAGAAGATGGCCGGTTGCCTTTAGGTAATCTCTGTGCAAGTCTCCTAAAAGTGTTACATCTGTTTGTTTGTTTTTTTCTGAGCTACCATCTGCATTCTTTTTGATGCAGAACAAAACCTGAAGAGACTGCAGCTTATTCACTCCAACCTGGAAGAGGAGCCAGAGGATGTTAGGCATGCTTTCTTCAGATACTTGGGAAATGTTGTAAATGTGATGTTGGAGAGTCAAGAGCGAGAGGAAATGTCAATTATTACTCAGCAGTGAAATCTGTAGACTGACTATACAGTTCATTGGCTTATGTAACTCATCAAGTTATTTTCTGTTAATAACTTGTCCCTGATGTTTTATTAAAAGTGCGTTTACTTTTTTGTAAATCTTTTGTAAAGAAA
Organism: Aphyosemion australe; assembly: GCA_006937985.1. NCBI lineage: Eukaryota > Metazoa > Chordata > Actinopteri > Cyprinodontiformes > Nothobranchiidae > Aphyosemion > Aphyosemion australe. The sequence goes on from SSNS01000142.1 coordinate 605,888, forward strand.
GCATAACCTGTTCTTGTACCTAGATAAACAAAAAAGGCATATTGTTATATTATACACATCTGTTTATTTCAAACATGAGTGGAAGTTGTTGAGAATGTTATGAAAAGTGCAAAACAAGAAATAAAAGTTCATTTTTTAGACATCATATCCAACTATGCCTCCTTTGCCAATGCACTCGCCGATGAAAAACCACATCAGCACCTCGGTGGTCACAAGTCCGTTCCTTAAGGCATCCTGCAACAAAACAAAAACAACTTATACTCAAGATATTTGCTTGAAATTGAATTGATATTTCGCCAGACCTAACCCTCAAATTGTCTCACTGATAACACTACAGTTTAACACCTCCTCGTGATTCGGTATGTTTTGCTCACTTTTGGAGATAACTGGCAGAATCACTTCCACACACTGTAGATGCACGTGTTGAATTTATAACCTCTAACATTGTTTTGAACCATGCAAAATAGGATTTAAAATCCTGTGGTGTGAATTTACAGATAAATACTAGAGAGAAACCAATGTTCCACAAATAAATAAACGTGATTAAACTGTAGCTCCTGCTAATTATCAGTTGCTTTTGTACGTTCAGTTGAACCTGGAAAAAAATCTTTTCATTGCCCCAAATTAGTTATAAAATAAAGGATCTCAGACTTCTAACACTTACTTTAACTGTGGTTTGTCCCAGGCGTCCCGACTGAAAGCTCTTGATTAGACCTGAGGCAGCTTCTATGGCTTTGGGGATCTCAGCAGGACTTGGTGGTACCAGTTCGACCCGGGCGTAGTACCAGAAGGTCGCTAGTCTGGGTTTGGAATATGTGACAGCAGCTGCAATGAAACACAAGCTACTTTAGCTAGGAAAAGAAAACAAAACACAAAAAGCAGCAATAAATAAAAAAAGAGGAAACAAACCAATAAAACCCCTTACACACCTGAAGGTCAGTGAACCTGTCACAACCCAAACTTCATTTGTCTTGTTGGGTTTTCTCCACTAAAACAATTTATTATAACTGAAGAAAAATTAAAACACACAAAAAAGGTGTTGTTTCTTACCTCCTACCAAGGCAGGTACTTTAGATACAAGTTTCTGAACCCTCTGAGCCATGGTGAAACTTTCCCAAAGGCGTGAGAAAAAAAGACGGAAGTAAATCAAATTGGTTTCCGGGTCAAGATTTTCAAAATAAAGGTACCGCGCTCTAATGAACGATAACGTCAGGACCAAATTCAAGAATTTTAATAGGTTCAATGCCAATTTAAAATAAATAATAATAATAAAAACCTACTAGATAATGTAACACACGAGTCTAAAGGGTTTTAAAGGGATTCTAGCCATACAATATTTGTACTGCTTTTTAAAAAAAAATAAACTTTAAAATAATTTATAAATGGACACAATTAATTAAAAAATTTCTTTGGCTAGTACGTTTAAATTGAATGTAATTTAAACATTTTAATGAATTGTAATTTACATTTTTATTTTCTATTCTCATTTAGGTTTTCCTCCCCTCTTGGATGGTGTGCTATGTGCCAATAGTATAACGCTGCATAGGGGAAACACTGCTGTTAGCTGTTATATCAAACTACCAGTCCTGAAGGAAGCTAGCATAGCTGCCTGTCACCGATTCACACATGGAGGAGGGAAGGCATCAGCTGTGGTGTCCGGTGTCATGTGGATCAGTGCAGCGGAGTAAACAGGAGTAAACAAGAGTCTGCCGGTTAGCCATCAGCTGATCGTGGCACACTGTGTGCGCCGCAGTGAAGATCGAGATGGAGCTAACATCAACCACTGGCTGTTTAGCGATCGGATAGCCGATGAGGTTTGGTTGGAGCCGGGGACACGCTGTGGAAATAAAGTAACTAATGCTAGCATAGCCACCGGCTAGCGGACGACCGCTGAAGCGTGTTGGGAGAGACACGGCAGGCTGCGGTAAGAGAGGAGACTTTAATAGAAGGAAATTTCTTGAAGAAGGACTTTGGAACTGATACTTTGGGACCGGATTGGGAGCTTTATTATGAAGAAAAGAAATGATCAGCTTGAGGTGAGTCAGGAACAACACTTGGAGGCTGGTGTCTAGCTGTTGCGGGCGGGGTTCTCATCATATGCAGCTGCTGAGTGTTGGAAATCAATAAGACCTGACATATTAGCTGTGTCTTTTGATTGTTTGTTATTCAAACTAACAAAGTACAGCAACGGTGTAGCAGCTAGTCTCGTGTCTTCTTAGTTGCATTATCAGACGCCATGCTTCCACGGCGCACTGCTGCCCTCTGCTGCCCTCTGCTGTTTCTTTCAGGTTACAGTCATAGTGTAAACGCATAACGTGGAGCTCACATGTCCCTAAATAGCTACCGTAATTCAAGATGGAGGATGACCATGGAGCGTCGACCACAATTTATGTATTAAAAATGTAAAATTTGAAGCTGAGAGGAATATTTAGAATTGATGTTGTTGAGAAACATTAATGAAAAAGGACAAGTTTGTGCACTGAATGCACAGAATTTGGTAGTAAACAGGTCAAAATATTACACACTGGGGCTTTAAACAAAAAGTGCTTCATCTGTTCTCATGTAAATTAGTTTTTTTTATCTTGAGGACACAAATATTATTGAGTGAGTAAAGTGGCTTTAATCATTCTTATAGCAAATCCACAATAGTAATAAAACAATTTACTCTTTAAGGAATATGCGTGTTTGCCATTACCTTGATAGAAAACAAAATAAACCGGTTCATAAAACATCAAACATTCAGCTAAAATATGATAAGGAAATGTGAATGTCTAAAATGACCATGCTAAAATAGTAATTATAGGTTTTATATTTCTGTGTCTGCACAAGTTGGAAATAAGCAAAAGAAGCTTTAACAAACTAAATAAAGCATGTCACACTTTGTAGAGAAGCTCATGTGCAGTTTTACATTTTACATGGATGACTGAATCATTACTCACTTTCCTCTGACTCACCCTGCATCTCACACAAGACAAAACACTGCTGGAAAAACACTCAACAAACAACAATGTTGGACCGGCCCACATTTCCAAAACAAAAATTAACCCCTGCTCCCGTCTATTAACAGATTTAACTCAGTAGCCCTGTGGGAGATGGTTGTGAAAAGTTCCAGTTACAAAAAGAGAAGTAAAAACCTTCCAGCTCTCATTTTTCAGTAGGTTAAAATCACATCAACATATCCAAGTTTGCACAGACAAAAAAAGTTGTTTAAATGTTCTAAAATACAAGAAAAAAGAGCACCAGCGCTTCATTAAAAATACTGGATCGCCTTTACAAAAAGAAACAAAGATTCATCAATCCAACAATTCTCTCAAAACCTGTTTGTGCATTTTAATAATCAGAGTTTATGAAAGTAAACATGAGATAAATATTGTGAGCTTGTGCATGAATGAGCCACTTGTAAAAACATGCCTGCTTTGTGACATTTTCTATACTTTGCTCAACTTTGCTAGATGCAATAGCATGATACAATCTCAGTAGTGTGGGTTCTCAATGTGCTTTTTATTGATTTTGCTGTTAGGTTGAATAACTGCAGCTCAAGTGCTGAAAAATGACATCTTAATCAATGTGTGTGATTTTGTCACAGAAGAACACATTTATTTTTTATATGAAACACTAGAGGGCGCCCTTTAACATGCTCCAAAGGCAGATCTTACCTGTAGAGGTAGAAAAAGCTTCACAAGCTTAAAGTGAGCCTTAAATAATACAAAACTAAACCAGTTATGATACTTTTACCTGCAAGTTGTCTCAATGAATAAAACAACTTTACATGCATACCGTAAGTACAAGAAAGAAATATGCAACATAAAATAAGCTGACTTACTGCTCAAATAACATCTTCTAATGCATAAATGTTTACAAACCTCACAAATGTAGAATTCTTCTATCACAAATCACATCTGCAATGTCTTAAAAGAGGTAGATTTATTGAACTTTTGGATATTTCTGATTTGCCCTAATGGTCACACAAAACGGATGTTTTCCTCACAGCAACACAAGAAGACTGAGAATCATTAGAAAACCGAGGAAGACAGAAATCAACACAGACACGCTGTGGTGACAGGATTGCTCTCGTCTTGATTTAAAATGGTCCGTGAACGCAGACATGACTAAAACAAATGACATCACCGCCTCAACCTTGGCAGTAAACACACGAGTGACTGAGCGGCTGTGCAGGGCAGTAATCAGTCCCAACCCCCAGGGTATGACAACAGATAAGGGCTTCAATCAGATGTTCTGAACACGAGTGAATTTTAATGCCAAGGGATGAAGTCATTTGTTTTATTCTCATATGTAGATATTGCTGAATCCGACACTCCAAACACATTCTTTCATTAAACGAGGCTTTTTGCTTCTCTCTAATTATCATCTTTGTCTGAATTGGAGTTTTTCTCAGCATTTGCTGCATGACTTCCCTGTCTCTGGTCTTGGTCACATTTATTATTTGACTCTAATGCATTAGATGTAAAAGTGCAATTCACAACACGCATAAAAGTTGTTTTTGATGTGTTTCGGTTTGACTTGTCATCTGCGTTTGCAGTGTTTATCTTTCATCCTGCAGCTTGAAAAGAGGATTATTGTGTGGAATTGCAAATTGGATAAAGTGATGAAAGATAAAAATGAGAGAAGTAGTATCTTATTTTAGAAAGCCTTGTTTTGCACGTTTGCTAAATTAGTAACAACATTGCAAAGGTACCCTGGATACTGGATATGCATGGATATTTTCCAGTGTCAGTGAATATGAAGGCATGCACCTTTGTCAGGTTACTACTTGCAATCTATATGTAAAAATGCTAAAAATCGTTTACTCTTTATCACACAGTGACAAGCATCCATCTGTCTGCATCTGATATTCAACTTATTGCATCTTTTGAGATCAAATACAGCGCTGTGAAAAAAGCAGTTGCCAACTTTTAGATTTCTCTGATTGGAAAGCTGAATCTGGTATTTACTCAGGTAAAGATGCATCAAGTTAAAAACTGTTTGCTGATCTGAAACATTTAAGAAAAATAAAGAAAAGCAGAAGAAATAACTTCTAACAGAAGTGTACTTGGTTGCATTTTTTAGCTTTATGTTTGGCTGACTGTGGTGGGGGCTAACGCTGAAGTCAAAAATGATAACACAGATGAGAACTACATTTTGCTTTGCAGTTGGTGCAGAAAGGTGATAACCAAGAGCCACAGATCTTGATTAAATGTCTGACAGGTCTGCCAGCTCATCTGATAATGGAGCACATGACTCATGAGAAACATTTTTCACTATCTTACACTAAAATATCACCCCAAAAACCCCAATAAAGCAAAATTGCACATCAATATACCTTTAGTGGCTTTTGAAATACCTCCTTTAGGTGACAAGTTGAAATAAAAAACACTTAAAATGTAGGTGTTCATTGAGACTGAGCACAAAGAACAACCTTCAAGTTTTTCTCAATGCAACTTTTATTTAATTATGAACCACTTGAGCAGATTTAATGTTTCGAAGTGCCCTGTTTGTTTGACCTTCCTGTACAGCTTTTTGAGAACTAGTGCAAATTAGAGATCAGAGAACAGACAGAATGGTTTGAGAGGCAACAATGTCTGAAATGACCTCTAATAACATCCAAGGTCTGCAGAATATCGTCTCTGAACTACAACACGATGAACCTTGAAGCAGATGGACTCCAGCAGCAGAAGTCCAACCTGAATGTCTCTCGTCAGCTAAGAACAGGAACTCGAGGCTATAATTTATTCAAGATCACCAAAACGGGGCAAAAAGAGACGTTTCCTGGTCTGATTAGTCTTGATTTCAGCTGCAACATTCAGAATTTAGTTTCAGCATAAAAGCACGGATCCATCCTGTTTTGTGACGTTTCAGGCTGCTGCTGCTGGTGTAATGGCGGAGGGAGAGTTCTTGTACCACTTTGGATATCTTAGTACCACCTGAGCCTGCTTTAAACGCCACGGCCTACCTGAGTATTGTTGCTGACCATGTCCATCCCTTTATGACCACATGGGACTCATCTTCTGATGGCTACTTCCAGTAGGATCATGCACCATGTCCCAAAGCTCAGAAAATCTCTAACTGGTTCCTTGAACATGACCATTTCACTGGACTGTGTGATAATATCATGCCAATATTGACCAGAACCTGCAAGAAATTTTTCCAACACCTTGTTGAATCTTTGACATGAAGATTTAAGGTAGTTCTGACGGCAAAAGGAGGTTCAACCTGATCCTGGCAAAGGTAACCTAAAAGTGGCTACCAGAGCAGCAAAAATCACACACTTACCAGTTTAGTGCAAAGAGTATATTCATCTAAGTGAAAGACTTTTACCATGTTGTTCACACTGGAAGCAATTAAAAAGCACTAAATCGCCTCGAGCTGAATCCGATTTCTGTTCTCACTCATCTCAGATGACTCATTAAAGCACATAAAAATCCCCAAATAGCCACATTTAGCCCCGCAGTTTTAATCAATCAATGAATTAAATATGGAACAATTTAATGAAAAGCTATATTTAAAAATAAATAAAAAAAAGAATACCACCACAAGGTGTTTAGAGGTGTTCGGAATGAAGGTACAGTATTTCCTTAAAAAAAAAAAAAATCAAATATTTATTTTGACCGTACGACACTGGGTTTATGTTTACATCTACCAGCCACTAGAGAGCACCATTGTGAGTTTCCAAATACGGTAAACAGTCCACTCGGCACAGCAAGGCTGGCATTGTGGAAAATGGTGGACTCAGCAAGTCAAGCAGCTGATTCTGAGCCCAGAAGATGTCGTTATCCTTCTCAGAAGAGGAGCGATGTTATATAACAGATAACAAGCAACCATAAAAGATCTAAAACCAGAGTGAGTTTAGGTCGTGACTGTACATGGTGCTGGCTGCTCACTTCACATATCAGCAGAGAACCTGGCATCCCGACGGCTGGAAACCTTGTTCTGTTGTTGAAACTACAACCTCCACACACTAGGGGTGTGTCCGAATCCAGGGGCAGGATGCTTGTGAGGACGCATTTTGAGTTCGATTACGTCACAGCGTAGCGACGAGTACTGTCCGAATTCGAAGGATACTCATTCTCACGTCCTCATATGCGTCCTCATTCCACCCGAATTTTGAGGATGGGTCTGGTGTATCCTCACGGGCCAAGGCTATCCCAGCATGCTTTGCGCGCGGGCCGTTGGATTCTCAACAAGCAGAAGAAGCAGCTAGCAGCGAAGTTTTAAAAGTAAGTTTGCTTTAAAAATAGCGGTAAAAAACTAAAAAGCTTAAAGCGGTTCTGTTTGTAGGCATTTTTCGTTTGTATATTTGTTTTTTTTAAATGTAATTATAGGCAGAAAAAACCCGAAAATAGCTTGTAAGGCGAGTCCCGTAGTTAATCCTGTGTGTTTCTTTAGTGAATTAAGCTTCTTGTCATTTGTTTTAAGAACAACAGAGCAAAGAAGCTGTTTTATTAAGCTCAGAGGTGAAGAGTGAACCTGTTTACACTTGCCCACAGTAGTTCATCTGGTGTTTTGCTGTGAAAAGTAGTTTTACATTCAGGAATTAACACAGTTGACATGTTTTACAGAAAAACAATTAAATAATAGTATGTGTGAAGAATATAATTTTTATTTTCTCATGTAGATAAATGTAAAAGTGTGTTTGTTGCCTTTTTGTAACCTGTGATCTCTGATTTTCTCTGTTTAGGACTGCAAGTGTCCAGGGTCAGGAGAGGCTCACTGCTGCTGATTTACCTGGTTGTCCTCCTGGGAGAGAGGCCTTCCACTATTATTATCATGTTAATGTTGTTTGGTATTTACATTTATTAAAGCAAATACTAATTTATAACTCATTTGATCATTTTATTATTTACAGCTGTTTTTGAACATATTACATGAACAGAAAATGAAAGGATGGTAAGGGGACAGGACTATTTATAATACATGACAATTATTTAAAGATCTAAACAAATATGGAACAGTTATGTACAGTTCAAGCAGGATTAAGCTGAGGGACTATTTTCCTGGATCATTTATTTAAACTGAGTGAGCAGGAGGTCTTTGGCAGTGTAGCTGGATCTGCTGCAGAAGGATCCCAGACGTGGATGGAGTGCTGGAACCGAGACCCGGTCAAAGGGTGGAACATCATACAGGGCGGTCTGCAGAGCTTTGGGATGCTTCCTCTCACTGTCCATCATCC
>SSNS01000142.1:614333-637408 GCA_006937985.1 Aphyosemion australe
AAAAATAAATCTACAGATGATTAACATTTTTAGAAGAGCTCTAAGCATTATTAGTCTTAAGCTGAATAAACAAATGCACAATGAAAACATTTCAATGCTATTTAACTTAAAAAGTTCGTTTTTGATACTTTTACACCAACTTTATGCTCATTAAGAAGTTCTAAGATCAAATTTACATTAGAAAATGCCCTACTGTATTCAACATTTAAAATGTATTTGGTTTATATTAATTATTTACATGTTAATACTCTATAGTAATGTGTACATTTAACCACCGACCTTTCTGTTGCTTAAAATATACATAAAACTATTTAAATATAAGTCCTAAAAGCTTGTAGACTAAACTAACTTACTTTAAATTACTTTACCTGGAAATGGTTATCTTTCAGCCTTAAGAACAAACGCTGGCACGAACGTGAAGCTGCTGTAGCTCCCTGGACGATTTTCGCTAGCTTAGCTCTTTCCCTTGGCCTGTTAGCTGCCGTAGAGGTGAAGGCTAGACCGTCCGAATTCAAAGTCGCTGACTTCCGGTCTTAGCGGTCTCGCAAGGACCCGGCCTTGCTAGACTGGCAAGGACCCGTCCTCACAAGCATCCTGCCCCTGGATTCGGACACACCCTAGATGTCGCTTTGGTGTTTGTGTTCCATATTCCACCTTTAAAGATACAATGGGTGTATTCCAATTGCAAGGAACCTCGCCTTGACGCCTTGGTCCCGCCCCGGTTGCCTAGGAGATACGTCATCAGGAACCGCCAAGGCGTGTTCCAATTGGTTCCAATGTTCATGTGCTAGCAAGGCGTCTGTGCTATGTTTGTTAGCCGTTTAGCTAATTCACCAAGGATACACGAGAGGTGTCTTGTTGCCTTCACTTTGTCAAGAATTTCCCAGAATGCAGCGCGGTATTTTCAAACAGATGTAATCAGGAGCCGGCAGCAGCTACTTTGGGGGCAAATTTCCAGTTTAAATGTAAGTCAACTAATTGTAGTTATTGGGCTTATATATAAAATATATTTTTTTAGCTCCAAAGCAGTTATCTATTGGTTAGTTACTTAGTAGTTGCAGCTTTGGTGGCTAGCTAGCAGGTACTAACTCGCCTACATATTTGATTTAACCAATATATACACAATTAATAAAGTAAAAGGCTCGATATACATCTATATTGTAACTTAACATTACTATGATGGGTGGGACGTAAACAGGGCGAGCAAGCAGGGGGCGGGCTCTGGCTGGCCGCAGTCACGTGGGGCAAGTCTGTTTCATTTAACCGTTTTCTTTGATCAAGGAAGGACAGTGTCCTCGTAAGCAAGGCGTCTGGCCTGGCAAGCCCAGTTGTTGAAAAATATTGGCGGCTTCATAACATGTAACTATAAAAATCGGGTCTAACACGACGCAATATTAGATGCCATGTTTCCTTCTACAGAAGCCCGTGAGGACAAAACAAGTTTACTGGTTTGTAACAAAGGGTTACAAAACTTTCACCATTCATAAACGTTGTTTTAAACATTTTCCTCTTCACTTGCTGCCACTGATGAAAGGGAGTCTCATGTGCTTGTCATTTTGCTGGAGGTTGCACTCCCAGGGATTTTTGACCCTAATGGCCATCCGTTGCTACGGTCTTACTTGAACACAAAAATACTGCTTGCTTGCAATGATTTAGGTATGTACTGCGCCCTAGCGCCAGGGAAAATACACACAGTCAGTTGCTGAAGCCAATAAAAAAAATACAAAAAATAAAAATAATAATGAAAAAACCCCCACATCAGTTTAGAGTTGTTTGAAATGTGTTCTTTCTCATGTCACAAATTAAACAAACGACTCAAAAGCAGGACACAATGTGCCGAGGGAAGTTGGGGAAATTTATGAATAAATTGTTCAAATGAATGAAAAGCAGAAATGAAAGTATAATGTGAGAAGCTTTCAAAATATTATCCTTAAAATGAGAAGAATATGAACTATTTAACTTTGCAAACAGCACAACATTTATGTAATACCTCATTTTTTTTCTTTGTTTCATAAATTATACATGAACTTGATTTTGAACTGCTACACTCATGCAGCAAGCATGCATTCAAATGTGTGTGTGAGTCATCCTCAGTTATTAAAGTCTAAGGCTTCATGCAGGGTTTGGCTTTGAACTAGCTAAAAACAAACCGCACACACTTATAAATGATTTATTGTCATATTGAACACAGATTTGGAACAATGCACAAACACCAATTAACAGAAACGCACATAAATAAAACGGCTGCTGTGTTTTACTCTCAGATAGAGAAGATTAACTGTTGTCACGCAAAAAGGCTTCTCCTTAAGTATAACGTTACATCGGTGGTGTTTGTTTTGAGATTTGTAAAAAGCCTAATGACATGCATTAGTGTTGTGAAGATCATACAGGACTTTTAAGGTTTGTGTTAAAAAAACCTGGATGCAGATGTGTTCGTGGATGTGTTTGTTGGCGTTAATGTGGAGCTCTTCTGTGCTGACACAACAGGCCAGATAACGAACAAAAACAGGTACATGACTCATGGCTGGAGAATCTAGCTGCAGAAAAAAAAACAGACTGAGGACGAGCATCGAAAAGCTCTTTTATCCCCTTCCAGACCTGTAACACGAGGAACCTATTCACAGATCTTTATTAACTCGGATCTGTTACATCACTTTTATACGTTAGGCTAAGATACTGGCTTTATTGGAGAAGGCATAAATCTCCAGCAGTACGAGATGTGCTTTGTAAGAAGTGCTTGTATAATATTTCTCATATAAAAAAACTGCTTAGTAAGAACCAATGCTTTGGTTTTCTTTGCACTGGTGATTATTTTTACTTAATCTTTCATCTACATATCGTATATGAAGATAGGAGACATGTCTTCATTTTAAAATAAATAAAACTGAAAATCCTGTATACAGGAGCTGCCATGTTGTATTTTAGGAACCAGAATCTGCGTGGGATTTGAAGGTGAAAGTCCAGCCTACTGACAATCAGTTAAGTCTTACATAACCAGGAGGCTACACCTGGAAAAAACAAACAAACAAAAACAGATCTGAGGTATATTTTTTATTTTTTAATCAAATGTAACATCTTATTTATTTACATATGGGGCGAGGCTTAAAATGTCTACTGCAGCCAGCCACTAGGGGTAACTTGTTCTGTGTCAGTTTCAACTACATAACCCTCTTGTATTCAGGCATAATCAATCAATCAATTAGCCAATCAATCAATCGATCGATCAAGACACACACACACACGCACACACACACACGTATTTATATGCTTCACTGGCTTCCATTCATCCACTATGCCTAACCCATACCCTAACCATAACCAATGCTGTTCTATTCCTAACCATAACCCAAACTAATCTAAACTAAAAGTTAATTTACACTATACCTCTAAAACCAAGTATTAGGGTGCTTTGCACTGTGTGAACCAGCAAAATGTCCCCACAAGGTGGAAATGTTGACACGTTACAGGTTAAAAGTCAAAATTTGTCCACTTAGGCATATAAAGACAAGTACACACACACACGCACGCACGCACGCACGCACGCACGCACGCACGCACGCACGCACACACACACACACACACACACACACACACATTCATATGCACATATCTTACTTGTAACCTTGTGGTGTTTTGCACCTTCTAAATGTGTTTTTATCACATTTTGCTACCTCGTTGATGGCTGTTAATTTATCTGCATGATGACTTGGAAAGAGCACCCTCAATTTTGTTATGCATCTGGGTAAAAGAACAATAAGGACTATTCTATTCTATCCTATTCTATTCAAGTAGGTTTCTAGCATGTCTTTTACAAACAAAGGGGTGAAAACGTCCTAATTTCAAAGTGAGAAGAACATTAGTAGTTTAACGAAGTTGCTGGATAACAAAAACAAATGAATAAATGCATAAAGTAAAATAAATGCATTAATGTTCTTGGACTATCATCATGGGTGGCACATATAAAACAGAGATGTCAAAAGTATTCACATGCATTACTCAGGTAGAAGTTTAGAAACTAGGGTTTAACAAGACTTCTGTGGAAGTATCAATTCAAGCTCTTTACTTTATCCAGTACTTTACCCAGTACTAGTTTCAAAGCTACTAGAAGTATAACAGCAAAAGTAATGTAAGTAAATAAAAAACAACATTTTTCTACTAAAGGCCATAATGACTATAATGCACCATAAAGCACAATGTTCTATAAGTATTGTATTGGTGCAAAAGGTCAAACCTTTAAGGCATGTCATCAGTAATCCTTACTGGAATGCAGCAGCTGCAAGAATCCGTAAAGGCTGCAGGTGATAAAACTGGACAAGAAAATTGACAGGCTTGGTAATAAATAACCTTATATGGTTGTTTATATACAGTTATTTGTTCTTTCAAAAACGAATGAATGAGTGTCTTGGCCAGACTGTGATATCGTTGGTGTCACGTGCAGAGTGTAATAGTGCAGTGAATTGTGTGTAAACCAACAGGGTGTCAGAAAGGTAGATATTTAAAATCAGGATGTAACAATAACCGTCCACTTAACTTCCACAACCTGTTTGTGTTCTGTGTATTTCCTGTTCAGTGATCTCTCTACAGCTGAAGTAAGACATAGTTGTCTAACTTGATTGTGACAAAGGAAAGGCTCTTCATCAAAATAATAGTTTCATTTATGAAAAAGGCAATCGTAAAACTTCCCAAAAACTCTGTGGAAAACGTTTTCCAGAGTGAAGAAGCCACCAGGGGCCAAAACGTTTTGACAGAACAAGAAAGAAGTTTGGTGGACGTGACTCAGCGTTTGAATAGCTGCATGACTGAGAACCATCGCTGTGATATTCCAAAGAAACCTTTTGTTATTTCACATCTGGCCAGCGCCATCTCCAGTTCTCCCAGTAAAGGAATTATGACAAGTCTAGAGTCAGAAATAACTGGTCTCCATCAGCTAACTACAGCCCCATCAACAGGAAAATTTCAATTTCAGAAGCCATCCTCAAATCTGCCAGCTGTGGAAGAAAGCGTGATTGATTCTGTAATTACAAAGGTTGAACCACCACGTTATTCTCCAGATTACACACTTAAAGACACCCAAGAGACGTACAGGCCCCCACAGAAGAATTGGAAATCAGATTACGAATGTTTGTCATCTGAAACCTCCCTGGTGGAAAATGCTGAGCCTCAACAGCTGATCGCAGCCTCTGACAGTACGACCGTTGATTTATCAGAGACCCTGGCGTACGCGGAGAGCCCTGATCAGGAAGAGTTAGTGTTTCGGGTTGGTGGAATAACTGAGTATGCTCTTAATAAATCCCGATTGCACCGGCCACCTAAATTTGTGCGATCATTACAGGAGACAATCTTTGAACTAATCTGGGACGAAGTTAAAGGAGAACAGTTTGATTTTAAACCAGAGATGGAGTCAAAAATTGCCAGGAAAGTTTTCTGGTACATTTGTGAGAAGTGTAACTGTGACCCTGATGAAGTGTTAGAAAAAATGTCTATAGAAAAACTAAAAATTGTTTTTCACATTACTTCCTGCTTAAAGAAACAACAGAAGAAGCGTCACGATAAGTCTTTTGTCTCAAAGGTCTTCTTTAAAAATACCAAATTCAAATCTGTTAGAGAACAAGGGACACCGCCTGATCAGCCTGGGGATGCAGCCTCCCAGAGTGCTTCAGTGTCTGAATGCAGTTTGAAGAAATCACATGAAGTTGCTGAACAGGAAAAAAAATCAGCTGTTGGCGACCTCATCAATACATAGATATGGCAGATCGTTCACATATCAAAAAAACGTTTATTTTCAAAAGATTTGAATGAAATCAGTAAGCGTTTGTCATCAATGACCTGGGCTGAGGTGAAATGTCATAAAATAAAACCGGAAAAGGTTCTTGGTCTCTAGATCTATTTACATTGATCTGTATACCAGATGGAGCGATGCAGACACGATTCTTCTGTTCCTTCAGTTAGATCCACCACATATTAATGAGACAGTGGTGTCCATTATTAAACAACGCCTGGTGAAGAAGCCAAGAACACCCTACATCATCCAAAGTATTCGTCATTAGAATCACTGAGATCGCACCCCCCCACCCATCCAAAATCCTAAAAACCTGACACGTTACCCTGATGGAGCTGGTCAGCTTATCATCATCATCATCATCAAACATTTTGCGTTTTTGCAAATTAACCTCAAGCCTTTGTACCGAGCCTAACTTTACAAGCATGGTAGTCAAATAGGTTTGGGGTGGGGGACAAAGGGATGTCCATATTCAATATAAAACTTATTTTAAAGTTACAAATAAAGAGAACAAGAACTGGTGAACTGCTCCAACACTCGGGCATTGAATAACTTATTCAGCAGTTCATAAAGCTCCATAGAAGCACCTGCTAATTAAAACCAGGTGTGTTGGAGCGGGGAAACCTCTAAAACGAGCTGGATAGAGGCTCTCTAGGACCATGGTTCCATACCCCTGCTCGAAATAGTTTACCAAAGTTTAGTTCAAGCTTTTCACCAAAGGAGGGGGTCAAACCCCCCTTCTCGATCATATAAGGTAAATTTTAAACTGAACCTGTAGCGCTGTCACTAGGGGAGTGTGTATGCGGTGTGTAGCTCCGATAGATTGACCTTTTTTCAGCGTGAGAAATTGGGGGTGTGACATTAGAGCATATGACAACAGTCAAAGGCGTGTGTCTCACGCAAAGGCGCCGCTAGGGATTTTAGACCCCGTGAAAAACTGTAAAAACTGAAATATTGCAATATTTTGTGTTTAGATATTGATTTTATATACGGTATATATAACAGTGTTTAGCTGTTTTAATAGAGGATTTACATTCAGCCAACTCTGAGCAAACATCTTTTATCACCTTGTTTGTCTTGCAGCCGAATGTAGATGTGGTGCCAAAAACTATATATATATATATATATATCGCGATATCGTCGTAGTAAAATGGCCACAATATCGTCGTGGTCTTGTCACTATATCGTACAGTATGTCTTGAGGTAAAAATAACACTTTTCAGTCCGCTCCACCGGAGCATAGCAAAGTAAACTACATAGACCATGATCCTTTGCTTCTGTGTCATTGGCCAGTTTGTCAATGAGTGTGCGTGCAGCCCACACAGCAAAGAAAAACAAACATGGAGGATAGAGGCTACAACGGTGAACACAGCACGGAGGATACCAGTCAAAGAATTTTATGTTGTGAGTCGTATTATTGTCAGCATAGGCACAATATTGTGAGCCTCCACACAATATCACAATAAAATATTGTGAGGTTCATATCGTGACAATATCGTATCGTGATATTTGGATATTGTTACACCCCTAATATATATATATATATATATATATATATATATATATACATTATTATTTGAAAATATATATATTATGGGTGTAACAATATCCAAATGTGGGCTGCACGCACTCCCATTGACAAACTGGCCGATGACACAGAAGCAAAGGATCATGGTCTATGTAGTTAAGGGGCCTGCCCAGCAGGCAGGGACGTTATTGCTCTCCACCGGAGGATTTGTTGTCTTTATTAAGGGGCCTGCCCGCCAGGCATGCACCGAACTAACAGGGAATAGTGCTAGTGACTCATACCAAATCACAGATAATGCATTATTTAGAGGCTGCACCGCTGCTACAACAACTCCCATTATGGATGGATATACGCCGATCGTTCATGAATATTTCTCGGACTCCACCAAAGTTCTCTGGGTGAGTAAATGAATGTATTGCATAGTATAAATAAGGTACAGGTAGCAAAAATTGTAGTTACTGTTTAATAATAATACAACGTGTTTGTCATGTCCCTCTTAGTCAAGTTTGCACTAGTTAACAGCCGTGTTGTGTACTCACCTTCATAGTTGTGCACATACGGGGGAAATGTACAACTTGAATCCCTTTTCTCATTTGCTTTGTGGAGCGGATGAAAAAGTGTCGACAATACGATGAACGTCATCAACTGAAATTTTTGACAAATTCCCAAGGGATCTGGAAAAGTACAGTTCACTGCTATTTTGACATTACTGTGAAGGGGACAGGAAGTAGCATGGCTCTCCGGAGTTCATCAAACTGGAACTAGCGTTTGCTATCGTGCACAGGGTCCATTGTTTCTTGTCCCGAAAAAAAATCTATCAGGTTAAGCTAAATTCATGATTATTTTTTTTAGGGCCCTCCTTCTCTCCATAGCAGTTTCCTGAAAATGCGGGGGAGGGGTTTGGCCCGTCTCTCAGGATAAACAGAACTCCGTTCGGAAGCCATGGTGAAAAGGCTGAAACACGAACGAACGTCCTCAAATAATTAAAAACCACAAAGCCAAATGCAAAGTTTAGAGTAAACATTTACCCAGAGTTTTTCTGATCGAGCAGACCTATGAGAATACATGTGATGACCGCTTAGAGACGAAGCAAGCTAGCATCTAGCATTATAGCGGCTCGTGCTAGCTGCTCAACGAATGGCTTGACTGGTTATATCAATATAAAGTCATCTTGTTTGAAATTATATCGATATTTAAAAAATATTGATATACTGACCAGCCCTAATTCCGCCCCTTGACTGAATGCTCCCTATGGGTTGTGGCCAAACTATATTGTATATTCTTGCCAGGCTATGGTACCTCAATAAAGTTACATTTTTGTGTATTTAATCTATGTACAACAAAGTTTTCTGTCAAGAAAACAAATCCAGTGTGCATTTGAATATTTTATTATATCTGAAGACCATGTAAGACCATGCAATAAATAATTTCTAAGCAACAAATGCAAAATATCTTCAGTATTATAGCTTGTATTTGGAAAAACCCAAAGCCCACCAATACAGGATGTTTTAGTTATAACAATTACCATTAAACTGTTAACATGTCGCATCCTAAACATGTGAAATTTGACTGAAAAAAATCCAAAAATACTCCCGAGTCTGGTTGTATTTAGGATGTAGTTTTATTTAGAAGTACATACATTTAGAAGAGGTTCCTGCATCAACTTTACAATATAAACAACAATAATAAATAACAAATGACAAACATAAATAATTTTTGGGGTTGTATTTATCATTTTAAACATTTGATGCTTCAGAAACATCCCTAAAAACTAAAATCAGTTACAGGTGAAAACAAAATCTGGTTTGATCTCATTCATCCATTAAATTTTGCACCAATATTCAAAGTACAAACCAAACACAAGGCATTTTAACATGTTTGTTTCCTGTTTTCTGAGCATTTTAAACCAAAGCAAGTGTGATTTAAGCAGCAAGAAGAGCAGAAAGAAATCAAACGACTGCTCGTAGAGATGTAAACGACATCCAGATGAGGTCTTTGAATGGCACTTTGTGGCAAATAGAGCTGGAAAAACTCTGCTCCTGTGATGTTTCAGATGTACCAAACCAACAGAAGCAGATTTCCTCCATCACAAGCTTTAGAGAGTGTTCAGAGAGGATGTGTGGGTACACTAATGTGCTTCCACCGCTCTGATTAGCGGATGACTGCTCTCGGTTCTGGCTTGAATTTGTAGAATGGCCTTGATGAGGCATTGTGGGAAAAAGTCTAAAGGGCTCACATAGATGAAAAGACAACTTCAGTTGGGTCAAATCCAACTTTTTAAAATGTATAAAGAGAAAACATTAACTGCAAATGCAAATTGTTTTTGCTCAGACTGCGGTATCTTAATTAGACAGGTGATCCACGCCAGGCGTCGTCTCTAGAGGGCGTAACTCCGGTTCCTGCTGAACTGAGCCAGTGTTTGTTTAATACCCAACTGTTATCAGCTCAGTAGGCACAGGAGGTTGAGCCCAGGCAGGCACCTGCACCACTTCACCAACAGGTACACCACTTCAGGGAATTAGACAGATAATTAAACAAATATAAAAAAACAACAACTTTAAATACCCAAACATTTTTAATTCACATCACACATGAATATTCGCTCCCTCATGAATTCATGATGTCAGTTTTCTAATTATTATGTGAGCAGGTCCTCAGATTCAACTGAAACATTTAGGTATTTTTTCTATAAACACAAACAATAAATAATTATTTTTACATCATTTTATGTTAAATTTATAAAAACATTTTTTTTTCTTTTTAGTATTAAGATTTTACACACCACAACACAAGGGAAAATCTTTAAAATCCAGGTATAAAATATCTCAGATGAACATAAACATACAAGAAATGACATGGTAGCATTTTAAAACAAACAGAAAGTGCTGTGTGAGTCTATTTTTGCTCCTTCTACTTGACTTATTAGGATAAGAGTTCATCTAAAGCAGTTATAATAAATTGTTCTAAAGGAACACTTGGCAGTTTGCTTGTTTTTAGCTCCCCCTAGTGTCCGTTAGTGAAAGCAAATGTGAAACTTATCTCCTCGCTGTGCGTTCGTCTCTTTAACACCTTAATCTAACTGCTGAAATGTCTCCTCAGCCTTCATTAGTGTCTACAGGAGCGGTTCATCACTAAATCAAACAAATCAGCTGTGTTCATGATCTAAAACATGCAGGAAACATGCTGGAAGCAGACTGCAGCACCAGGCATGTCAGCTCCACTTTACTAAGTCCAACAGGAACCGGACCGGCACTCTGAAGTTGCAAGTGTGGTATTCTGGCCACAGGTGGTGGGCATAGACATGAATACGTAGAGGCCCTATTGTTCGCTGGAGAGCGTAATAGCGTCTTTGCCATATTGGATGGGTCTCCTCACTCTCCTAAGTCAATGCAGAGTGAGCAACTATGCCCGTTTTTGTGCAGCCTACAGTCGCAACAACCGTGTACCATTTGAAACAGATCACGTGGGATTACTATTGACTTTTCTAGCATACCTTATGGCATTTTATATTTTATTTTGTTTAATTATATTTATATTTTAATTATCATGCCATACCATGTGTCTGATTATGTGAAGAGTTTTGATAAAATGTGTTTTTTTAGCTGGGTAAGCACCTTCCTCAGTAGAAATGAATGCAGTGGGGGCGAATGGAGACCCATCTAAGATGGCGGCCGGTCACTACGGCAGCTCCAGTAGGCAGCGCCAGTTCACAGGGTGTCTTTGTATATATATATCTGTGGCAGTGGGGGTATGTGTGACCTTTCATTAACCCTGTAAAGGGTCATTTTAACACATACTGGCTCAAGAAAATTATTTAAAAATATGAAAAAGTTGCAAAGTATGGCTTTAATTGTAAACGAGGTCCTCTGTGAAAGCAGATGTTTTGGCATTTATTTTTTTAAATGCCAAGACAAAAATACTACCAGATGGTCTCAAATGCATTATGAGATTATTTTTAAATAAGCCTATTTTGTTATGAGTTTAATTTTACCCATTAAATTATTTATTTCACTTTGGATTCTGCATGTTTTCTATTCTATGATTATTAATACTCCTATTGGAGAAGGGTTAGGGTACAACTTAATTTGACTTTTATAAATCACAAATGGAGACACAAGGTATTCTAAACCCATGATACTGCTTTCATAATAACTTAAATCATTTCCAGTTTCATTATTGCTAAAGGAACTAGTGAAAGCCCTGCCATAAAGTAAGAATGTTTCTGTTATAACTGCTGCCAACACCAGCTGAACCTGTCGGACTAGACCGTGAAACTACTCAGGGAGGACAGAAGACGTCCCTCCCTTCAGAGCCTCGATACGTCGAATCAGCGAGCTTTGCTGCATAAACGTCAGTTTGAGTTAGATGACTACCCAGAATCCTTCACTCTATTGTGGGACAAATAATTCTCAGACATCAAAGCATGCGATCACTTTTCTGTGTGCTCGTGCGGTTATCGAAATTTCCACTCACAAGTTCTGTTCGACGCGCTCATACAACATTTAGGATCCCGGTTTCTATGTGCGTCGGTTTTAATGCTGATAAAATCTCGCAAATGCAAAAATAAACAATTTTAGCAGAAGGCAAGCACAGCACGTTAAAATAACCAACATGCCTACTGTCATGCACGGAGGTGGAGGGTTGATGGTTTTGGCTCTTCTATAGCTAGAAGATCTGTGCTTCTATGCAGCTGAATTGATCGTGAACTCCTCTGTGACATGCTGCAGAGGCAAATGTGGGTCAAGCAACAGAAACTTTAAGCCAAAGGAGAAAGTCTACAACAAAACGGCTGAAATGATTTTGGGCTTCGTTTTTAGTAACATATCAAGTATTGATGTACCTAATTTTAATGTCTCATGAAGTTCGTTTTTACTAAAAAACACAATGTGAGCCACAGAGATGCTGTTTAACTAGCATAACTGTAAAAGCTTTGAGGTTATTTTTTTCATGTAGTTTGGCTAAAATTACACTTTAGGTCGTCATTTTACTCCTTCAGTAAGATTTATTCTGCTAAAAGAGACACAATTTAGTTAATGAACACCTATATAACAGCAACAGGTAATCAGCAAACACACACACACACACACACACACAGACACACACACACACGCACGCACACACACGATCAGTGCTTTACTTTCACGACCACCCAGACAGTAAATAAGCTCATTTATGTGAGCTGCTTGTTTCCCCGATGGGACACTTCCTGTATTTCCTTCCTGCATGAGTAAGAGCTCACCTCCTTGCCTACAGCAGTCTTCTCTGACCCATATTATTATTTAAAGTTATCTTTGTCTTTACAGACAGAGCATTGTTTATATAAAAGATGCGATCAAAGTGTGATCCCAGCGGCCTGCAGGATCCCACACCACACACAAACTGCAGCAGACATGCCTCTTTAACAGTTTGTTTGAAAGACCTCGTGTGACCTGCAAGTTACTTAAAATTGTCATTAATTTGAGGGAAATTAACCACAAAACCCATCTGCAGTTTTATCTCGGGAAGCATCTGTGCATGGAAGCAACGTTTCTCATTCCTCCTTTCTGCTCCATGTTGACTTTCAGCAGCTGTCTCAACAGTGGAAAGCTGGAAATGTTTGTAAGGAGCGGAACTTAGCCACTGTGAACACAGGCTTTCACTGAACTGTTCACGGAGCAAGCTAAGTCCTTCACCTCCACCAAACTCCGACAGAAGGATCCTGGACGTTTCCACTTGTTATTGCTTTGGACATTTTCTTCTGAAGGGTAGCAGAATGTTCCACTTGGGATTTTGTCATCTTGTATCAAAGTTAGATCATAAGACTGATCCCATGACCCCTGTTCAGTTTTGCAATCTTTATATTCTCACTAACAGAATAGATTTATGGGGAGAAAAGCCTCTTAAAGTTTCAAAACCCAACAAAGTTTACGATATCATACGTTACAATATAGAATAGTTGTCTGCAACATTGTTACATTTTTTGTATTTTTATAAATCTAAAGTTATTTTTTTATAATTGGCTAGTTTGGACCCAACATGCAGAACAATAATAATACAATAAAATACATTGTGCATTAAAATTCAAAAATATTTTATTTCCAGTTTATTTACATGCACTTCTGCACATGACCACTAGGAGTCACATCATTTTGATGCAGTAAAATATTATATAATACCCATTTATTTACTTATTGCAACAGTCTCAAATAATAATAAAAATAGAATCACTCTATAGGATTCATTTTGCTGCCTTAGTTTGTGTTTTTCTCTAAATTGGGTGCTTCCATAACATAATGTGTCATTAAGAATAATGGAAATTTGAATAATAATGATAATAATAATAATAATTATTATTATTATGTTGTTGTTGTTACTAATATTCTCAAAAAACTACAAGACTTCTGTAACTTAATGCTGAGAAAACTCAGTTCTGAATCTGTTCAAGCTTTAAAGCTCAAAAGTGTGATCTCAGTAAACCAACGTGACACGTTCAAGAATCAAAACCCCACTTTGAAACAAACTGACTCAAAAAAACAAAACAACAACAAATTGAAAGTAAAACTAAAGTCGGGGGCACAAAAATGATCTCCAGTTAAAAGTGAATGACCTGGATTCAAGCTTTCTTCTTTGAAGGAGAGTTTTCCACACAAACAAAAAGGTTATTTAGAAGAAGAAAAGCCAGAAATGAGCTGAATTCAACAGAGATGACTTCAGAAACGTGTACGGGCAGCTGGCCCAGACTTAAAATAAACAAAGAGCTCAAGAACAGCAGCAACCCAAAGAGAAAGTGAGGCATTAGTAGTAAGAACATCAACATACAAACTCCAAAAATTAGAATATGCTGCCATTTATTTCACTGATTCATCTCAGACTGAGAGACCATCTAAAGGCTCAGGAACCCTTTGCAGGTGTTTTTGACTCATTAGCGGATTAGAGTGTGACACTGAGTCTAGAATATTGAACCTTTTCACAATATTC
Organism: Aphyosemion australe; assembly: GCA_006937985.1. Taxonomy (NCBI): domain Eukaryota; kingdom Metazoa; phylum Chordata; class Actinopteri; order Cyprinodontiformes; family Nothobranchiidae; genus Aphyosemion; species Aphyosemion australe. The sequence goes on from SSNS01000142.1 coordinate 628,598, forward strand.
TAATTGTCTGAGATTTTGAATGTGGGGTCTTCATCAACTGTAAGCCATAATCATCACAATTATAAAAAATAAAGGCTTAAAATATCTGGCTCATGTATTAGTTTCACCTTTTAGGTTGAATTATTGAAATAAATTAAGTTTTGCACCATGTTTAAAGTTTTTGAGTTTCCTGGACAGCTGGACAGCTTCACAAAGTACCTATTGAATATTGTAATCCTCTAAATGAGTTATAAAGTAGTTTTGTATTTTAATTAGTCTCAAGTCTGAAACATGATTCAATATGGAAGCAAACTCCAAAGAGAGAATACATTTTATATGAAGTGTTTTAGTGAAAGTGGAGGGAGATGTTGCCTCCCATTTGGAAGCAGTCATTTTCAATAACAATTTTCAAAATAAAAGCACATTGCTGAATTTATGTTGTGAGCAGGAATCCTTATTTAGGGTGGATTTCAGCTGTAGCTGGTTGGAAATCCCTGGCAATGTGATTTATATGACATCACAACCAAATCACTCTGCCAGGAATCCCTCCAGCTAAAGCAGCCCTTCAGCATCCTGTTAGGGAAGACAGAGGCAGAGGAGGTGAGGAAGAGGAGGGTAAACAAAGCAAAACAATGAGATGCTGTTGAGAGAAAGCTGCAGGTGAGAGACGTAGAAACAGAATTCAGACTGCAGGTGTCTATCTGAATACACATCAACGTGACACAGTCCATTTACCCCTTCAACACGGCGTAATTACGGGACACACGTGTTTAAATGTTAACACATGTGCACCCACACGTCATGCATGTGGTGTGTGTGTTAGTGTTGATGGAGTTTTCTGTCATTGACGCACCTGGATAAACAGAACCGTATTCTAGACCTATAAGCTGCTGGTGATTGTGGGCGCTTCCAGGAGATGAGTGACTGAGTGCTTATGGGATTGTGTGTAAGTAATCCATCAAACGGGTGCTTTGTAGCGCTGTAGGGAGTCAAGTCTGGTGTCTATGCAACCACTGACAAATAAAATAAAAATAAGAAAAATGTTCTTTCATTCTGTTATTTTTATAAAAACCAACAAATCACAATTAAAAACTATTAAAAATGGTGCCTTTATAAAAAAAAACATGAAGACAATCTGCACAATTCTAAATGTGCAAAAGGGAGTTTTGCAAATAAGTAAACAAGAACCCAAAATCCAGCATCCAGCTACAAGAATTGAAACAAACTAAAAAAGCAACCTCCACAACAACAATTGGGTGCAAATTGTGACTAAAATGTAGTTTTTCTTGGTCAGACATGTTTAACCCATATACGCTCCTAGTGCATTTTTTTGTGCACAAGGAGTAAAAACGCTATAAAATTAAAGGATCATTTGAGCGTTAAATGTGAAGCATGTGCAACCAAAGCAACAATGTAATATAGGAAAACTTACAGTTAACTAAAGCATCAGAATAAAAAAAAAAGTACTTTTGTTGGAAAAATTTGGAAATTACAACCAAAAATGACATATTTTGGAAGGAAATGACATAAACTCATAACAAGAAAATCTGGACCGGGTTAAAAATATGAGGCCAGGCTTATTTATTTAATTAAAGTTGCATGTAAAGAGAGTTACCATTGTCGTCACACAACTAAAAAACAAATTGATTTTAATAAGTTTGAAACTTCAAAAAGTTTCTTTCAAAGCAAGAACGTTCATTATATCATTCAAACAAGAAATCACATTATAACTGAGCTTTTATAAATGACACATACAAGACCAATTAGACTTTTATATGAGGTTTGTTCATTTTCACTCATAAATCACTAAACTGCATTAAGAATGTATCAAGTTCACGGAGGTTAAAGTGAAATCTACAGAAATAACTTTATTAAGATCAGGTGAAATGTTTCCTTTTAGAAAAATCCAGGACCGTTTTCTTTTTCAAGGCTGTTTATGAGCCTCCACTAGCAGCTGAATATATTGTTTCCCTGGAAATAAGTGCTCTTGTAAAGGCTGCAGGGTGACGCAATAATCAGCGCCGTCAAAGCTGATCAGGGTAAAGCTGGTACAGAATATAGTGGTATAACGTTATAAAACTTTGTTAAAAAGCAAATAACTTGTGATTATCTACTTGTACAAGAGCCCAGAGTGATTGGATTGCAGTTTCAAGTGGTTTGCAACAATCAGCTGTTTTAAGTAGTGAAATTATTCTGCAGACAAACAAATTTATAATTTATAATTTAATCTAATCAGCTGTTTTAGATTTTAGTTTAGAGCCTGCAGTTACATTTTTATAATTTTGACCCTGTTTTTATGCGTTTAACTTCAGGATTCTTGTCATGAAAAAGGAAATTATAAAAAGAAAGAGGTTGGTTTTCTGTCACACCTGATGTGTGCATCAACACGGACATTTAAAGGATAACGACGGGCTGGTGAAGGAATAGGGAACTTTAAAAAAAGAATGTATTTTTTAGGGGTGGGACTCGATTAAAAATTAATCTAATTAATTAGAGGCTTTGTAATGAATTAATCTTGATTAATCGCATTTTAATCGTTCAAGAAAATTTGCCACCACCCAAAGGGTGGTAGCCGAGGGCGGGGACCTTGGCGGTCTGATCCTCGGCTACAGAAGCTGGCTCTAGGTACGTGGAATGTCACCTCTCTGGTGGGGAAAGAGCCGGAGTTGGTGTGTGAGGTTGAGAGGTTCCGACTAGATATAGTTGGACTCACCTCAACGCATGGCTCTGGTTCTGGAACCAGTTTCCTCGAGAGGGGTTGGACTCTCTACCACTCTGGAGTTGCTCCCACTGAGAGGCGCCGAGCAGGGGTGGGCATACTTCTTGCCCCCCATCTTGGTGCCTGTACGTTGGGGTTTACCCCGGTGAGCGAGAGGGTAGCCTCCCTCCGTCTTCGGGTGGGGGGACGGGTCCTGACTGTGGTTTGTGCTTATGCACCAAACTGCAGCTCAGACTACCCACCCTTTTTGGAGTCCCTGGAGGGGGTGCTGGAAAGCGCTCCTTCGGGTGACTCCCTCGTTCTGCTGGGGGACTTCAATGCTCACGTGGGCAACGACAGTGAGACCTGGAGAGGTGTGGTTGGGAGGAACGGCCCCCCTGATCTGAACCCGAGTGGTGTTCTGTTATTGGACTTCTGTGCTCGTCATGGATTGTCCATAACAAACACCATGTTCAAGCATAAAGGTGTCCATATGTGCTCTTGGCACCAGGACACCTTAGGCCGCAGGTCGATGATCGATTTTGTTGTCGTTTCATCTGATCTGCGGCCGCATGTCTTGGACACTCGGGTAAAGAGAGGGGCGGAGCTGTCAACTGACCACTACCTGGTGGTGAGTTGGCTTCGATGGTGGGGGAGGATGCCGGTCAGACCTGGCAGACCCAAACGTGTTGTGAGGGTCTGCTGGGAACGTCTGGCAGAGTCTCCCGTCAGAAGGAGCTTCAATTCCCACCTCCGACAGAACTTCGAACACGTCCCGGGGGAGGCGGGGGACATTGAGTCCGAATGGACCATGTTCCGTGACTCCATTGTCGAGGCGGCTGACCGTAGCTGTGGCCGCAGGGTGGCCGGTGCCTGTCGTGGCGGCAACCCCCGAACCCACTGGTGGACACCAGTGGTTAGGGATGCTGTCAAGCTGAAGAAAGAGTCCTATCAGGTCTTTTTGGCCTGTGGGACTCCGGAGGCAGCTGATAGGTACCGGCAGTCCAAGCGGAATGCGGCTCGGGTGGTCGCGGAGGCAAAAACCCGGGCATGGGAGGAGTTCGGTGAGACCATGGAACAAGACTTCCGTACGGCTTCGAGGAGATTCTGGTCCACCATCCGGCGCCTCAGGAGGGGAAAGCAGTGCACTACCAACACTGTTTACAGTGGGGAGGGTGTGCTGCTGACCTCGACTCGGGACGTTGTGAATCGGTGGGCCGAGTACTTCGAAGACCTCCTCAATCCCACCGGCACGTCTTCCAGTGTGGAAGCAGAGTCTGGGGACTTTGGGTTGGGCTCTCCAATCTCTGGAGCCGAGGTCACTGAGGTGGTCAAAAAACTCCTCAGTGGAAAGGCTCCGGGGGTGGATGAGATCCGCCCGGATTTCCTTAAGGCCCTGGATGTTGTGGGGCTGTGTTGGTTGACGCGGCTCTGCAATATCGCGTGGACATCGGGGGCAGTTCCACTGGACTGGCAGACCGGGGTGGTGGTCCCCCTATTTAAAAAGGGGGACCGCAGGGTGTGTTCCAACTACAGGGGGATCACACTCCTGAGCCTCCCTGGTAAGGTCTATTCAGGGGTTCTGGAGAGGAGGGTCCGTCGGATAGTCGAACCTCGGATTCAGGAGGAGCAATGCGGTTTTCGTCCTGGCCGTGGAACACTGGACCAGCTCTATACCCTTGGGGGAGTCCTGGAGGGTGCGTGGGAGTTCGCCCAACCAATCTACATGTGTTTTGTGGATTTGGAGAAGGCGTTCGACCGCGTCCCTCGGGGGGCCCTGTGGGGGGTACTCTGGGAGTATGGGGTACAAGGCCCCTTGATACGGGCTGTTAGGTCCCTGTACGACCAGTGTCAGAGCTTGGTCCGCATTGCCGGCAGTAAGTCGGGCTCGTTTCCGGTGAGAGTTGGACTCCGCCAAGGCTGCCCTTTGTCACCGATTCTGTTCATAACTTTTATGGACAGGATTTCTAGGTGCAGCCAAGGTGGTGAGGGGATCCGTTTTAGTGGCCCAAGGATCAGGTCTCTGCTTTTTGCAGATGATGTGGTCCTGTTGGCTTCGTCAGAACGTGATCTCCGGCTTTCGCTGGAGCAGTTCGCAGCCGGGTGTGAAGCAGCTGGGATGAGAATCAGCTCCTCTAAATCCGAGACAATGGTCTTGAGTCGGAAAAGGGTAGAATGCCTTCTCCAGGTCAGGGACGAGGTCCTGCCCCAAGTGGAGGAGTTTAAGTATCTCGGGGTCTTGTTCACGAGTGAGGGAAGGGTGGAGCGTGAGATCGATAGGCGGATTGGTGCTGCGTCTGCAGTGATGCGGGCGTTGTACCGGTCTGTCGTGGTGAAGAGAGAGCTGAGCCGAAAGGCAAAGCTCTCAATTTACCGGTCGATCTACGTTCCTACCCTCACCTATGGTCACGAGCTTTGGGTAGTGACCGAAAGAACGAGATCGCGGATACAAGCGGCCGAAATGAATTTTCTTCGCAGGGTGGCTGGACTCTCCCTTAGAGATAGGGTGAGAAGCTCGGCCATCCGGGAGGGGCTCGGAGTAGACCCGCTGCTCCTCCACATCGAGAGGAGCCAGTTGAGGTGGCTCGGGCATCTGATTAGGATGCCTCCTGGACGCCTCCCTGGTGAGGTTTTCCGGGCACGTCCAACCGGGAGGAGACCCAAAGGAAGACCCAGGACACGCTGGAGAGATTATGTCTCTCGGCTGGCCTGGGAACGCCTTGGGATTCCCCCGGAGGAGCTGGCCCAAGTGGCTGGGGAGAGGGAGGTCTGGGCTTCCCTCCTTAGGATGCTGCCCCCGCGATCCGACTCCGGATAAGCGGCAGAAAATGGATGGATGGATGGAAGAAAATTTGCCCCGAAAAAAATTTTTTTAGGCAAAGAATCAAACAACAGGCATGGACATTATTATTGTAAAGTCAAGCTCTTTTAATTTCTAAAAAATGATTTTAAATTGTATTTAAATTCAAAACAGGAAAATAAAGTTGTTTTGAACTGCTGCTGCGCGTAAAATACGCTGCAGGCATAGGCTGGAGCTATTCCAGAAACTTCACTACGCAGCCTTCTATATCTGTGACTGATTAGTCAATTCAGATGATTGACACCTCTTCTTTATCGTTAGAGCCAATAGAATCAAGAGTTACTCACCAAATTTAGATTGACAGCTCAGTCAGCCAATGAAACTCGTCATAACACGGACATACACAAACCAGGAAATAGAGAAGTCCTACTGGATGTTTGAGTTCAAAGCCTGTTTTTTTTGGGTGAAAATGACTGTTTTCCATCTAAACAGTTTTCAGTGTGACACAAGAGGTAGGGCTAATAGTAAACGATAAGAAAGTCTGGATAAAACAAACTTTTCAAGGTGAAACATCAAAGGTAAGAAACAGAGACAGAAATGAAGGGAAAAACACACGAAGACGGATTTCTGATCACTCATTTGATTATAGTTTTAGTTGTGTTTGGAGCACATAAAACAGGTCTTGTAGCTAAGGTTCTGAGCTTTCTTTAGAGGTGCAGCTTGATGATATTTATTGATATTTAGGGCATGTATTTTGCTGCTAAACTTCAAAGACCCCCAATTGGTGGGCCCTCGGACCCAAAGGGTTAAATGCGTTAATTTTTGTTTTCCACGTTATTTTTTCTAGTTAACTCATTCACTGCCAGCCGTTTTCTGATCAGAAAGCCCCTGACTGCCAGCGTTTTTGAGTGTTTTTACTGGTTTTTGAAGAGTCACAGAACATTGTGCTCTATGATCATGTAAACGCCAAAACTACCAAAAGAAAGAGTAGACTCACTTCTTACATCAGGAAGAATTTCTGTATTTCTAGCGTTATCCGTTCGTTCACAATCTGGTGCCCAAGCGCTGCTGCAGAAGCATTTCCGGTTTGGCGCATCGCTTTTTTTCACAGCAGCGGCCCAAAACAAACTCGTAATCCATTGATTTTCCGCTTCCTGATCACGTGATGTGTGACATACACGGATGAAGATCCGCTTTAGACACGTGATGTTTGTTCTCACGGTGCGGGGGCTTGCTCCGACGCCCATCCTGCTCACTGCCATTGACGACTATAGTCGTCAATGGCAGTGAGCAGTTGGATGTCAAATGACGACTATAGTCGTCAATGGCAGTGAATGAGTTAATTATGATTAATTAACTCATTAAATTCCCACCCCTAGTATTTTTCTTGCAGGGGGAACTCTAATGCTAAATAATAATCTGAGTGATCTTTCCTCAGTAGTGATTTTGTTTTCCTTCTCCTAATGTTAGATCATTCTGCAGATTCACAGATGTTGGTCTGCATCCAAACATTTCAGGTTCCCTTTAGACCCAGATGAGCAAAATTACACCAAGATGTCAGGGGTTGAGTCATAAACAGATAATGGGTGATTAAAGTTTAAATTAATCTTTTATTAAAGCTTCAAAGTGAAACAAGCAAATAATTAGACATATCTACAGTCTCCAGTTCACTCAGCTGTGCTTTTTATTCCCTGATTACATTTGATTGTGTGGGTAAGATGAAACCACAGCTTCCTCCTCCTCCTCCTCCAGGAAACATCAAAGGTCAGAAAATGTAATTTAACAACTCAGAAACAGAAGTTAAAGGGCGCACATGGCTGGACTACTTGAATATTTGTCTGAACAGATTTTGACTGAAACAGGAGGAATTAGAAGTGATCCGTCCAGGATAAACAGCCACCTTCCTGCTCCTCTGACACGGATATTCCGGGAAAATATTCCAGTGGCTGTAACTCATACTCCCTGCTGCCTAATTCACATTTTTGTCTCACAATTCAACCTAAAAACTGATTTTTGCTGAGATGTCGTGTTAAAATCCCGTTAATATTGATCAAATTGTCACTTGAGTTTGAAAAATCCTGCAGCTTTGTGAGAGTTTCATTTAGCCTTTGTCAATAATTTTTTTTATCTGCACGAAAGGAGTGATGAGTCTGTTCAGGATCAGATGCATGAAGAGTTTACAGTGTCCTAGTCTTGTTTTTGCAGATTTTCTCTTAATTGCTTCAGCTCACGCTCATTTTTCTTGCATTTGGTGTCAGGGAGGCGCAAAACTTTCTGCTTTCCCATTCAGTTGAATTTGACATGAGCTTGTCTGTTTGTGTGACAGACAGTCACAGTAACTCAACACAGCTCGCTGCTGTCTGCCCGTCTCCATCCACCAGCACCACCAACATACAGCTGTGGTGTTTAGGAATGGTAATGTGCTCTACTGCAAAGCCACACCGGTGCATTACTGCCAGTCAGAAACACAAACCCACAGTCTGCAGCTCCATTTGCACTTTTTATTTTTTTGCGGACGCCAAATGAGCCAAACTAAAGTGAGAGGCAAAAAAAATTTGTTGAAATCTGGATGAAAAACTATCTCTACTTGCCTGGAGGAGCCTCTCAGCCCTGACGGCTAAATAAGTAACAATTGTCCTGACTGAGATCCACACCGCCTCATCGCCCCAATCAAAACAGGAAGTACATGACTAATATCCTCCAGCCAATCCTCACCCTAGTTTCTCCAGTTTTCCCTTCTGTTTTTCATCTTCCAACACAATCAAAACTTAGAAATTAACACATTTTTTACACCTGAGACCAAAGACGTTTGATTAAATCTAAACAAACGTGTCAAAAAGATATTTAACCTTCACTTTTTTGGATTGATTTTTTGCAGCTAAAATCACAATTTGTTCTGTCTTGTATTAAAGTGACACTAATTTGTTTTTTAAACTTTAAGCTAGTGCTTTAACATTGATCTCAGTGATTGTTGGGTTAGAAACTTGACCAGTTTCATATTTGACACCACTCTGCTGGCCAGGTACTGCACTTAACAGTTTTGTGGAGCGGGTAGGTGTTCTAGGGGGCGCTCTTGGCTATGGCTGTTAGCTGTAATACTAGTGGTTAGCATTTTCAGTTCGTCGATTGTCAGAGAAAGCAAAAGAAGAAGAAAAAGAAGTTTGCTTTTTCTGTTGGCATCATGGCAGAGCCTGGAAGTAAAAGTAACAGAATCTTTGGAGGTGAAGCAAAGAGTTAAAACTGGAGTGAACATCGGCGCGACCTACACTAGTGTGAGGGAGCTCACTAGTGTGAGGGAGCTCACTAGTGTGAGGAAGCTACAAAATCACGGGCT
>SSNS01000142.1:646383-671052 GCA_006937985.1 Aphyosemion australe
CCGCATGCGCTCTTTCCTCTTCCCCTGTCGCTTTGTGCTGCCCAGTCATCGTCGCCTGCTGTTGACCACTTGTAGGCATTCTGGAAAAACTTTCACGGCTCACCCTGACTTCTGCTGCTGCTGTTGTTGTTTTTTTTTTTTAAGCAGCAGCCTGGAGAATCTTATTGTGATCTCTAATAAAATAATTAGTTTTATGCTAGAGAGGTGACAGAACGCGGAAGGATCTGTTGTTTTTCCTGAACCAGCTCCTGGTGCATGAGAACAACAACATTTGTGGTAGATTATTTTAACTATATAAATACAAATATTTACAAGCTAACAAATCTCAAAGTATGTGACAGACATAGTCAAAACATATTTATTTTTCACTTAAATTGAAAACAACATATGTGTGATTTCAGGGTGTAAGGCAAATTGGACCAGAATATTACTCTTAGATCCTTGTTTAATTACATTCATTTTTTGTTTCGGTCATTGGACCCATAAGCCAACCAGAAGGGGAGGAGACTCGGGCTATACCTATTCTTTAAATTGACTGGAGACAAATAAACACTTTTTCCCCTCTGACTTTCCCCTTGTTAAAAAAAAAAAATGTCTGAATTAGGCCTTGTTCACAACGTAACCGGGTTTTTTAAAAACGAATATCCGCCCTCCCAAAAAATCGCGTCCACACTTCGATTTTAGAAAACCTCCATCCACACGTAACTGCATAAGTGCATTGTTAAGCACATTCATAGTCATGCCAGACCTGTAGGTGGCAGTAGTTCCCCTGAATCCTATCCATTTCGTCTTCCTGCTCAACTTCAACAAAACATGAAACATGGCGCCTAGCTGGCTTGTGTGGACCGATAAGGAGGTAGAATTGCTCTTAAATGTAGTTTTGGAGTATAAAGTCAACGAGCGTCAAAAAGCACTTGGACGATTGATAACGCAAGCACAGCTCTGAGGGCATCCATGTTGTAGCGTAAACACAGATCGCACATGGGCCGTCAGCGTTTTTGTCGTAGACAGTGACGTTGTGAAACCTAAAACGGTTATTTCTGTCCACACAGAAACGCTGAAAACGGAGAAAACACAAATCTTCACTTTGGCCGGAGTTTTTAAAAAGATTAGTTTTTGTTGCGTAAATCTGCGTTTTCGTATTGGATGAAATGCGGAATCGTAGAAAAATATCTTCGTTTTGGGAGATACCCGGCTAGGTGTGGACAGGGCCTGAGTCTATAAAAAAATCACAATGTTTGTCCGTTCCATAATTTTTCCAACTGACGAACAATTCTGTTGTTTATCTTGGAGGTCACATAAACACCTATCCACACATCATGTTACCAACTTGCTCTTATTTATTCATTTTACTTAAGGTGTTTCTTTATTTCAGGACTGCAATATTATCACTGAATATTTGAAGAAAATTCCTCACATTCCGACGTCATGATGCTAATAACTCTTCATGTGAGGATTTGAGTCCGGCACACCCGATATTCATATTTTGCTCGCTAATATAAAAATGTTGGTAATTTTTAAAAATATTTTGCAGGTCTCGATAATTTACTCAGTTTTCACATTGTTTTCATTTCTGTTGTTTTTGTTTAGTAACATTTTACAACATTTAAAACATTATATTTACATCTTTTTCAGAGTGTTTTTGTCATTAATTTTATATGTTTTACATATTTCTTAAAAACAATCAGCATTATGGCTGCATATTAAAAGTTCTTTGCTCTGTTCGTAGCTCCATTTAGAACAGAGATTTGGTATTATAAAATTTTTGATCTTGTTGAAGTTTTTATATATATATATATAAGTGTACAATTATGTTGCTCCAAACATGACGTTGTTTGATCATGTAAAAATGCTTGATGCAGAGCACAAACAGGGTGAATTTTGGTTTTCCCCTCAGCTTACCCGTTTAGCATACACACCTGATCCTACTCATTATTTAGTTCACCTGTTCCTCATTTATAATCACCACCCTCAGTATTTAAGCTCCCTGGTTCAGTCTTCCTGTGTCAGATTATTTTGTTTGTTTGCTAGCGAGCGCTCGCTGAGGCTTTATTGTATTTCTAATGTTTCCAGTCCTTTATTAGAGTCCTTAAAGAGGTCCTTCACTGAGAAAACATTTTTTACTCAATTTTGAAAATGATCAGTCACTCTGAGTTTAACATGCTGGCTGAACATGAAAATAGTCTCCTCCACCTATCTCCTGCATTAGCTTCTGATAGAAAATAGACGGTGAAACTCGAGGATTTGAAAATCCTGACAGATCTAAGTCACTCTGTCATTTAACATTCATGGACTCGCCAATCTTGACTCACGACGGGGAAGGCTGTTGTTGGTTTAGCGTCCAGGAAACAGCAGAGAACGTCTCGACTAGTAGAAGCTAACCGTTAGCATTAGCGACTCCACCACATGACAGAACTCCTTCAGGCTTGTGTTAATTGTGGAGGTAAAACAACGTTTCAGAGTCAGTGATAAAATCTTGTTGCTGTTATCCAATAAGACTCCAAATCCTGTCGTCAGAAGCTAATTTCTCCTCTGGCAGAATTCTCCGTGCTGAAGCAGGCGCACCAGAGCATAAATAAAAAGAAACGTCTATACAAGAACCTTCTATAGACCACTGCAAATGCATTAAAAATATGAGCAGGACCTCTAATTGCCTCTGGTTTTCCTCACGTGCACTTGGCTCCACCATCACCTTCACCCATTTCAAGTGAAGGAAAGTGTTCCCAGCTGTCTCCTCCATTGTGACCATTCTTCTCAGCATTTTTAGTTTTATGATGGTTGGAAAACAAAATTTGAGATTTTTAAATGTGTATTTTCTCAGTTTCATCCTGCTCTCATTGTGTGTCTCCTGTTCCTGTTCTGCTTCAGGGTTCCCACTGTAAAGAATATGAACACATTGACAGTATGAAAACTTCCTAAATGTAAACCATCAGAGTTACTCAACACTGGTTGAGCAGAAGCAGAGTGATGGGAAGAGACACACAGACCCAAAGCTGAATGTTATGGTGAGTCAGAAAATCAGCTCTCCAACCAGATGTCGACTCAAACTCCACAACAGCCTTTCAGGATGATTGACAGAGTGTCAGGACTGGAGCGGGAAATGTGCTGCAGCTCAACCATGACCAATTAGATGTGCAACCTTTCCCCATAATGAAAAAAGTCGCTGCATTTTAATCGTCAGGCTCACGTCGGCTGTTGGTAAACAGAATATTCAGCTCCCTAAACTTTTATAGTAATGAAGAAAAAACTTTTTTTTTATTTTAATTTTGGTTAAATTGAGTAAAATGACTTCTGGGATAGGAAGTAATTTTCAGAGTTCATGCAAATGTTAACAAGATGGCGTGTTCTTTACTTCCGGGTAGCACTCCACCACGGCCGGAAGTTGATCTTTTTTGGGCGGCTACATTGCTTCCACCAAACTGGGCGGGATTTAAAGAAGAAAGATGAAGATGGTCCATGCACAGGGATAAATGAGCAAAAACAGAAGGGAGGGTTCCATTTTCTGGACTAGACTTTTGATATCATTGTTTCAGACGTGCAAAGCAGAGTCACTGCATTAGTGACCTTTTAAAAGGTCTACATTAGATATATGGACATTTTTGGGATGCCGAGGAGCTGCTCAGTTGTAAAGTGTTATGAGTAATTAAAAGTGATTAGTATGTAAGTAGTTTTAGAAACCATTTGTCAGTGTGTGAATTATGTGCGTGTTTCTCAGGTGAGAAAGTCTTGCAGAAATGGGAGGGGACGAATCGCTACGCAGCAGAGAAAGCCATGCTGCAGTCAATTAGTTTATGCCCAAAATCAAATGTTTGTGAAATGAAGTGTTTTTACTTTCTCTTGCTCCAGACAATACTGAAATACTGACCAGGTAGATCGTTCTCAGCTGTAATAGTTACATTCAGTTGCAATGAGCTGCTATGATACACGTATAGAACAGTGTTATGGATGTTTTGAAACAATTTTTGATGCAGGTGAGGGAGCAGGAGAGCTGCTGAAATGTTTTTCACTGTTACTTCAGTGAGTCCAGGACTTCAGTAGCAAAACAAAACAGAATATTTAGCAAGTACTGTTTAGTAAACACATTATGGAAAGTTTGTTAGTTTAATGTTTTTTTTTTACATATATATTTTTATTGACTACAGCTTTTTATTGTTGTGAATTAGGGCTGGGCGATATGGCCTAAAATCAATATCACGGTATGTTGAGGAGTTCACCTCGATAACGATAAAGGGACGATAACTACATGAATGCGCCAAAATAAAAGTTGTCCACTAGATGGGGCTGTCACGTGTGTTACGTTGAGTCACGCTGTCATGTGATTCGAGGTGGTACAGCTTCTTAAAGGGACATGAACGTCGGCAACCTGCACACATCTTTTCATTGTTTTTTATGACCGAGGTGCAATAAGAAGACCTCTGCACTGGCAAACGTTTACAATCTAATGGTATTATCCTTGTATTTTATTGCATCTAATGGTAGTTTGTGTATAATGTCAATACCGTTTTGAACAATTTCAAGCATTGGAAAGGAAAAACAAACAAAAAACTGAATGGCTCAGAATGGATTAATTCACAAATGACACATCTTTGTTCAGAGATGATGACCAAACAGATGCTGGTGCAACAAACGCATCACAGAACCAAACTAACACTGTAACAGCAAATAAACATAATGTTACAGAACCTAGAATCAATGACACAATTTATTTATGTAAAACACTGCTGACTTTATCATGAAAAGTGCTCTACAAATAAAATTTGATTTAAATAAAATCAAATTGTTGCTCAAAAATAAGATGATCTTAGATGGAATAAATAGACACACACACATTTAGATGAACTCATTGTGCCAGGGTGGGTTTTAGATTGAGATTGTGGCAGAAAAACTCGTGATGTTTTAAAAATTTCTTATTCACCCAAAATTAGTTTGATGTAAAATATTTCCTTTTTTTGTCTATTTTTTGTTATTTAAAAATCAGCTTCACATAATCAAGCTGGCATATAAAGGCTTAAGCTTCAAAAGTATATTTTCAATATTTGATCAGACAGTTCAAGCCCAAAAAGCAGAAAAATATTGTTTAAAGCTGTTTTTATCCCTAATGACTCAAGAGGGTTGTAACATTTTAAATCACATCAAAGTCAATATTTTACTAAATTCTTGACATAGCCAAGACTGATTTGTAAAAAATGCCCCAGCCCCTAAAAGTGGTCAAACAGGCATTTCAAGGGTTAAAATCTTCAAAATGATTGAATATTTTATAGTTTTAACAGGGCTGAAGTTTAACAGATCTATGAATAAAGAGCAAAACTATTAAGTTTTTTGACACCTGAGGGACACATGAACTATCCAGGTGTTCCCAATACATTTTTGGAGAACAACAGTTGTTCTGACAGAGTACCATAGGTATCAGAGCAGCATGCATGCAGTTTATGCGCATGCATGCACATGCACATTCATCTAAACCCTTGCTATGTTCTGAGGAACTGTCAGTTCAGCATACAGATGGCAAAGTCATACTGTTGTTACAAACAACGTGTATGCTGATCTGATGGGTAAAACCGCCCTTCAGGGTACCATTCGGTTGTTCTAAACAAAGTGTATGATGATCTGATGGGTAAAACTGCCCATCAGGGTATCATTCGGTTGTTCTAAACAAAGTGTATGATGATCTGACAGCGTATGCTTGTCTGACAGACTTGTGTTGTCAGATAGGTATACACTGTATTACACATATGCCAATCTGACAATGTATGGTGATTGGACAGAATACCGTCACCATCTGAGCATCTTCTGAGAAAATTCACCTGAATTTGATTAAATTTAGTTCCATCAGTTCAGCAAAACGTCAAACATCATCAGTAATTCTGTTGTCTTCATCACAACACATCTGAAAGGCGAGCTAACAAAGTGCAGATCATGTCACCAGTTGTTTCCATCAAAGGTTCGCTTCTACAGCTGCTGCAGTTATGCTACATGTCTGCTCGGCTCTGATTGGTTCGGGGGGAAAAGACCACTTGCAGCACGTCGGCTTGCTGAATAAACTCCTGTGAGGCAGGAAAATAAATAGAGAAAACAGGCGAGCTGCTGTTTGAGTAGCGTGGCTCCAGTTCATTCTGTTCCCACTTATGAATCTGCGCTGCTCCACATCCTCCTCTTTGATGTTTCATCTGAGCAGAGACAGTAAAGACCAGAATCTCTGGAGTAGTAGGGAGATCAAGCAAGCGTGTGGTTCTGTGGCCTCTGAATTTCCCTTTAATGCCCGTCATTAGGTCTTGGTCCAGAGTGAGCTAGTAGCTGCTCTGCTTCTACATGACGTGTTTATCATGGAAGGAACCAGCTCCAAAGGCATTTTACACAATATGTGTGCCATTTGCTCCCATTTGTCACCTTGCATCCACTTGTGCATTACTCAGACTAATTGAAAAACTTGCTTTTTGTGCAGTTTTATTGCTCTACAGCGTGTCAGCACTTCCACAACCCATTGAGGGACACTGAAACAGGGTGCATAGGGAGAAATCCTCAAAGAACTTCTTAAACAATGCCTCTGGAACTGCAGAAAAGTTAATAAATCAATGCAAAGCAATGCTGCACGTTGAAATGCATGAATGCATACGCTAATAGTTTTGAGTCAAGCTCAGAACCGAGCGAGGCTGTTTTATTTTATCTGTGTTCTGGTGCCAGGGAGCATTAAACCGTCCTAATGACATGTTAAATGGTAAGGCCTGGAGTTCAAATAGCAATATGGAACCACTTGATCTGTGAGTCCCACACAGAGGTAGTGATTTAATCCTAATTTACAAAAGGCAGGTTAAAGTTGGCACCTGAATCGGTTCCAAAAGGGGGGAAAAATGTGATTTTTAACCATGTTTTTTTTGAGTGAATAATGCAAATTGCCTGGAGAAAATTGTTCATGTTAGCAAGCAGAGCATAAAATACGAGGTAATCTGCTGTTATTCACTTCTGTTTAATTGCCTGAAAATCTTGTGTTCAGACCGAAAACAAATATATTGTGAAAAAATGCACAGAAGTTGGAAAAAATCTCATTCTAAAGCACAAATCTGAACAGATCTTGTCCACGAAAGAAACCCAGACTCACATTTTCATTTTGATCTTGAACAGGGACATTATTTTTTTTTTTACCTTTGAGACTTTTATTCAGTTTGGTTACTAACCGGTTTTGAAATCTCCAATGACTGTAATTTTCACATCTGTCAAATGAAACCCACTCCAGAGAATTGTGGGAGTTTTATAGACACGTGTGTTCCTGATCACACTTTTTATTTGACTATTTTCTTGCTGGAGTTCACTTATTAAACGTGCGAATGAATCAATATTTGTAATTAAATGCTGCTTGGAGCAGTGTGGAGGGATTTGGGGTGTTTGTTCTGGTGGATGCGCGTCGTTGTAAACAGCTTGTCTTGTATAATTTCCTGAAAGAACAACGAGTGCTGATTCCGACTGCTCGTTTGGAATAATGGGGTTGGATCGTTGTGTTTTATGTGGTCTTATTAAACAGAAAAACCCTTTTCAAAGGCTGCACTCATCCCCTAAATGTGAGTCAGGAGTCGGGCTTGGGTAAATACTTTTCTGACATTGATAGCGATTTAAAACAAAGCCAATGACTCATGCGGGCAAGTTTAAGCAACGACAAACGTTCTCCTGTGAACCTGCTCTAAATGACCTTGACCACGCCTGACACTCGCTGAAACCGATCCCTCGCACCCTGTCCTCCAATACGAGGAAGAATGTGGTGGTAAAAGTAAACAGTGAGTCACATCGGGGCTCACATCAAACTGAAAAAGCATTATGAGAACAATCAGCCGTGCTACGGGTCAGAGGCTCAACCTGGAACCATTTACGCGTGACTTTTATTTATAATAAATTAACTAAGACATGCTACGGGTTGATGGACGAGTGTCGAGCTACAGATGTTTAGATGAACGCACCAGCTCTGAGTTTTTGCACTTTCAATGGTTACGGTTGAAATTTCTACAAGATATTTGAAATTTTATTTATTTGTCTCACAATATGAACTTAAAAATGTTGGAGATGCTTTTTCCATCCATGATACGGTGTGATTAGGTGTCAGCCATGGACAGATGGATTTGTAATTGCCTCTCCAAGAACCATGATGCATTACTTCCCAGTTTTGATGAATAACAAATGAAAAATCACACTGGAAGCAGATGTTCATTCTGGATAATCTTCTCCCTTGCCCATGTTCTCCAGATGTCCAGGACAGTCTTTGATTTTTTTACTACACAGTCATTTATGACTATTTGAAAGTGAACTTTGCCAGATTAACCATTTAAGATCGCTCTTTGTTCGAAAGCCTCTAAATCTTCCTGTTTCAAACGATGCGCTCCTCCTTCAGGGGGAGCGATCTTTTGGTTTCTCTTTTTGATACAATGCATATTTGATTTTGTTTGTTTTCGCCAGTTCACTTGACTTCATCTGTGTTTGTGTTCATATGATGCCTCTCCAAACTGACCCACATCTTACTGCCTGCTCTCGTTTCCACCTCGCCACATCGGGATGATTACTGTCTGTTTTTTATTAAGTCGCCATTTGTTTGTACATATTTCTCTGGAAGCTATTTTATTTTGAAAAATCACTATAATTATGTACATTACAGTGTTACAGTCAATCAAAATAAATTGCATAGTGATAATATTTGTATTATAAGTGTAATTATTGCATTTTATGTTATTCACGTTGATTTTCACCCACCACCACCCTCTAGTAGTGCATAGAAAAGATGTCTTGTGCAAAACTGGTCCAAACAGTTGGGGTCACTTAAAAAAAAAAAAATTAAACCCTTTTCGGGCTGCAGAACATTCATGTTTAAATGCACCACAATATTAGCCTAGTGAACTAGACATATAGGATGGCTTACCAGGCTACCACAATATATGTAAGAATTAGCATTGATCATAAATGCATTCATTTTAAATTTCTCGTGCATTTTTGCAGACTGTTCATCTTTCGTCCTGATTGGTCACCTTGCTCCATTTGCTTCCAGTGAAAGTGCATTTATCTGGAATCTTAAAGCCTGAGGTGTAACTGGATATAAGTGAACACATGAAAAGGCTCAACAAAATAAAACAAGAAGTAAAGCTAACAACATGAAAACACTGCAAAATCTGAACTCAAACTGGGATTTAAAGGTGGAATCAAGTAGTTCACAAGATGGCATTCTAATGTATGTGTCACCCAAAATAATTAAATACAGTCACTCTTTGATAAGATGCAGACATGGATCACTTTCATAGAAAGATAAATCACATTAAAAGATGTAATAAAATTTAATGCCTTGGCTCCTGGTTATTTGTGAAGAATCAGGCTTGACTCTTCTAAATGAACTCCCTTCATTCCATTTGTTCTATGCAGCAGCTCTCAACCTGTCAGTCATCCTTTCAGCTACATTTCCATCATTAGAAACTTGATCTTCAGCTTCTTTCATCTTTAGTCTGGTGCAGCCAAACAAACCCTCTCTCACGATCAGAACCTTCAATATTATGATTTAAAAATCCTTTTTTTCCCAATAGCTAACGACGAATGTAACCATCTTTAGCATTTAGTTTTTACATAGTGTCTTTAGAAATGTTCCTTTTGATGAGAATGAATAAAACACATACCTTTTGTGTCAGTTAAATTTTACTTTGTCACCTTGGAAGGCCATAAGTGATCTAAATTAGAACTTTTAGAACAGTATTGGTCATGAAATAAGTAATTTACTCAAGAAGAACAAACAAAAACTTCCTATGAAGAAGGTGAGATTTTAGGGTACATGGTCCAAAAATTCAGATTGAACAAAAGGAGTGACTGCTCTGCATGAAACAATGAAAGTTTCTCAATCCCCCAAAAACCTAATTTAGTCCACAAGAAATGAGCCAAGCTGTAACAGATTATGCAGATTATTACTGGCGGCAGAGTTACTGAAGAAAGTATGAATTTATTAGCATTAATATTACCAAACCTGATGGAACAAAGTCAAATCTGGAGGAAACAAAATTATCTAAAAAAAAAAAAAAAAGAAAATTCAAAGATGCAAAAAAAATGAAATAAGAATATCATTGGTAAATGGCTTGTATTTGATATAGCGCCTAGGGTTCTACAACCCCCCAAGGTGCTTTACAACATAACCAGTCATTCATTCATTCACACCCTGGTGGTGATGAGCTACAATGTAGCCACAGCTGCCCTGGGGAACACTGACGGAGATGAGGCTGCTGAACACAAGCACCACCGGTCCCTCCGACCACCACCAGCAGGCAAGGTGGGTTAAAGCTGCTATAGCAAATTTGTAAAACAAATTAGCTTCAAACATTTTTTCATGCCTCTTTCATGCTCCAACATCGTATAGCTATAAATATATTGTGGAGAAAAAATAATAAAGCGGTTCTCTCACATTTGTCTGAAAACCTCTGCCAATAACACGGTTCGGACCAAAAGCAACTTTTAGACCATCCGGTCTCGCCAAACTGCTGCACTTCCCTGGGTCCTCCATTCATAACACATCACACACTCACGTATTTAGCAACAGAACACCACTGGTGTTAGACGTTCTCCGCTCAATAACATCAGAGAAGGAGAAACAGCCGGCTGCTACCACTTCAACTTTAGGACAAACTACCAGAGTCCCAAAAACAAAAACACCATTTGAAGTCACGGACAACAAAAGACGGTTGGACGTAGAAAACGGCGACTGGTGTTTAGCGCTCTCTCGTTTCCTCTGTCAATGTGGGTTCCAGTATCTGGCAGATGCAGAACCAGTGAAGAGGGGTGAGTGTTCCGTGACTGTGTTTGCAGATTCACTATAGCAGCTTTANAGGATAACCTAGCCTTTTAGATGGAGGCATGTGGGAGGCAGGGCCAGGGAGAAGTCTTTAACGACAGTAGTCCCCTCTGTACACTCCACCTCCCTCTGCTCCCCACTCGTCTAAACCTGGGCTAACATCAGAATTTAACCATAAGCCCTATCAAATAGAAAAGTTTTGAGCCTAGTCTTAAAAGTAGACAAGGTGTCTGCCTCACGCACTAATGCTGGGAGCTGGTTCCACAGTAGAGGAGCCTGATAGCTAAAAGATCTGCCTCCCATCCTACTTTTAGATATTCTAGGAACCACCAGTAAACCTGCAGTCTGAGAGCGAAGTGCTCTGTTAGGAACATATGGAACAATCAGATCACTGATGTATGATGGAGCTTGATTATTAAGAGCTTTATATGTGAGAAGGAGGATCTTAAAATCTATTCTGAATTTAACAGGCAGCCAATGTAGGGAAGCTAAAACAGGAGAGATGTGGTCTCTCTTTTTAATTCTCATCAGAACTCTAGCTGCAGCATTTTGGACCAGCTGAAGACTTTTGACTACATTCTGTGGACCTCCTGATAGTAATGAATTGCAGTAATCCAACCTTGAGGTAATGAATGCATGAACCAGTTTTTCAGCATCACTCCTGGAAAGGATGCTTCTAATCTTAGCAATATTCCGAAGGTGGAAAAAGGAAATCCTACAAACCTGTTTAACGTGGGATTTGAATGACATGTCCTGGTCAAAGATTACACCGAGGTTCTTTACTTTGTTCTCGGAGGCTAATTTAATACCGTTTAGATTAGGTGATTGACTAAGCAGTTTCCTTTTCTGAGGTTCTGGTCCAAAGATGATAACTTCAGTCTTGTCTGGATTTAACAGCAGAAAGTTTAGAGTCATCCAGATTTTTATGTCTTCAAGACAAGCCTGTAATCTACCTAACTGATTAGGTTCATCAGGGTTTATGGATAAATATAACTGAGTATCATCAGCATAACAGTGGAAGTTTATCCCATGTTGTCTAATGATTTTACCAATTGGAAGCATATATATAGTGAAAAGAATTGGTCCAAGTACTGAACCCTGTGGTACTCCACAAGTAACTCTAGAGTATGAAGAAGATTTCTCATGTACATGAACAAACTGAAATCTGTCAGATAAATAAGATTTAAACCAGCCTAGCGCTGTTCCTTTGATCCCTACAACATGTTCAAGCCTTTCTAAGAGAATATTGTGATCGACTGTGTCAAAAGCAGCACTGAGGTCCAACAAGACCAGAACAGACACAAGATTCTTATCTGAGGCCGTGAGAATATCATTTGTAACTTTCACTAATGCGGTTTCAGTGCTGTGATACTCTCTAAAACCTGACTGAAATTCCTCAAACAGATCATTAGTGTTTAGATGCTCACATACTCGACTGGCCACTATTTTCTCAAGGACTTTAGATAAAAATGGGAGATTAGATATTGGTCTATAATTCATTAGGTCATCTGGATCCAGAGAAGGTTTCTTAAGTAGAGGTTTAATTACAGCAACCTTAAACTCCTGCGGTACGTATCCATTTACTAAGGATAGGTTAATTATATCTAAAATGGGGGCAGTAACCAAAGGAAATGCTTCTTTAAATAATTTGGTTGGGATTGGGTCTAAAATACAAGTTGAAGGTTTAGATGAAGCTAATATTTTTGATAACTCTGAAAGCTCAACTGCATCAAAACAGTTCAAACACAGATGAGGTTCTACAGTTACCTCAGATGCTGCCTCACTTACTGAGGAAGAAGAAGTCGTGTTGGGGAGGATGCTGATGATTTTGTTTCTAATAGAATCTATTTTATTAGTGAAGAATTCCATAAAGTCGTTGCTGCTGAAGGCTAAGGGAATAGCTGGCTCAGAGCTATGATTCTGTGTAAGTTTAGCAACTGTACTGAAAAGAAATTTAGGATTATTCTTATTCTCCTCAATTAGTGACGAATAATATGCAGTTCTAGCTTGTCGAAGCTTATTTTTATAAAGCACTAGACTATTTTTCCAGGATAAGTAGAACTCTTCCCGGTGTGTAGAGCGCCATGTTCTCTCCAATTTTCTAGAGGTTTGTTTTAAAGTACGCAGTTCAGAATTAAACCAGGGAGCCAACTTCCTGTGCTTAATGACCTTCTTTTTTAAAGGGGCAACATTGTCTAATGCCACACGTAAAGAGGAAGTAACACTATGAACTAGACCGTCAATTTGTGAAGGGCTAGAAATGAAATAGTTGCCCTCTGCTAAGTTACACTGAGATTCTGAAGACAGTAAAGATGGAACAGCTGCTTTAAAGTTTGCTACAGCGTTATCAGATAAAGATCGACTATAGTGGAATTTACTTTCATGTCTGGAGAACTCAGTTATAATAAACTCAAAAGTTATCAAAAAATGGTCCGACAAGACAGGATTGTGTGGAAATACTGTTATCTCCTCACACTCTATACCATATGTCAGCACAAGGTCTAATGTATGATGGCAGGAGTGGGTGGAGCTATGGATTGTTTGAGTAAAACCAATTGAGTCTAAGATATTACTAAAGGCTACGTTGAGAGGATCACTTTCAATGTCAACATGAATGTTAAAATCCCCAGCCACAATGACCTTATCAGTATTTAACACCAAATCAGACAAGAAATCTGAGATCTGATCCAAAAATTGAGAGTAGGGGCCTGGTGGACGATACAAAACTACGAACAAAAGTGGTTTTAGAGCTTTGCAATCTGCATTAGGCAAACTAAGAATTAGATGTTCAAAAGAACTGTAGCTATTAATTGGTTGGGGACTGATTAATAAATCTGAATGAAAGATGGTTGCTACTCCTCCTTTTCCTGTGTCACCGTTCAGACTGACAGGTGCAGCTTTAAGACAAAGCTCCAGAATACTTCTGGATCCACTTCCATGAAATTAGTTACAGATATTCAGTTCCCTAAACTCCTACCCACTAACAGCTTAAGTGATTCAGTGACTTCTGTTCAAACTCTGCCAGCACGCAAACATTTGTACTTATTCTGCTGAAACAGATATCCCTCAGTACCAAAGGTCTTCCACATGCACAAATTAAATTAAATAAAGTTAAATTATAAGAGTTGTTTAAATTTGTGCCCACACAGCTTGGTGTGATGCAACAGTCTCAAAAATAGTTTCCCTCAAATCAATACTTATGAGGCAAAACGATGACTAATACGAATGAGAAATCTGAAATGGAAAATAATAATTTGCAAAAAGGAGGTTTTTATTTTGGGCCTCACTTACTCATCTCCTAAACCACTTCTTCCTCAGTAAGGCTGCAGGGAGCTGGTGCCTGTTTCCAGTTGCATCGGGCGAGAAGCGCGGGACACCCTGGACAGGTCACCAGTCCACGGGGACAGAGACCAACAGCCAGTAACACATTCATTCACACAATTTAAAGTCTCAAATGAACCTGAACTTAAATGTTTTTGGTCTGTGGAAAGAAACCCACGCATGAATGAGGAGCGTGTCACAACACTCATCCCCCGGCACGCCCTCCAGCCAGAACTCCATCACCCAACACTCCAACTTCCAGCATTCCTAGCACCAGAACTTCCGCAGCCACGTCATGAGCGTCATCTATAAATGGAAGTCAATTCCCTCTGCTAGCATTTGGTCATCGTTTCTTCTGATTAGTTTCCAGAGTTCCGAGCTTCCTAGTGGGCGTTGGAAGAGTGGAGGCAATGGTTATTGGAAACCACTGAACCCTTTATGATCTGGACAGACCACCAAAACCTCATACACATACAATCCACCAAGCAACTCAACCCCCGTCAGGCCAGGTGGGCCCTCTTTTCGAGCCCTATAACTTCACCCTCACATACCGTCCCACATCCAAAAATCTCAAGGCGGATGCTTTGTCCCGACAGTTCTCTCCCTCCGCCCCATCCCCGGAGCCCGCTCCCATTCTACCCTCTCACCCTTCACTGAAGGACTCCATCAGGGCAGCCTTCCCCCGGGGACCATGCTCCCTCCGAGATGCCCGCTAATCGCCTGTACGTGCCCGTCAGCTGTTGCTGCTCCTCCCGTCTGTCGGGACACCCAGGTTTCTCCCATGCCCTCAAACTCCTCTGATGCGCCCTTTGGTGGCCCAGCATGGCGAGTGACCCTAAGGACGTCACTGCAGCCTGCAAGGTCTGCGTTTGCTCCAAATCAACCAACCAACCGTTAGCTGTCAGCCGCTTAAAAACCCGACAGAGAGCATGCAAAATCTGTGCAGAAAAGCTGCAGCCAGGATTTGAACCTGCAACCTTTTTACAGCAAGGCAACAGTGCTACCAACTGCGTGTTTTGTGCCTATATTTTGTTAAACTCAGTAATATGATGAGAAACCCACATCCTGCTGTAGATGATTACTTCCAAATCTTATTAACCTTGACGAGCAGATCTTTTTGACCTTGTTATCAACAGATGAAAAAATAATAATGTGAGGTGATGTAACAGAAATGCAGCGCAGCACTGCAAGAGCTGCACTTCATAAATCCATTTTATGCTTCATTTCAGCACAAGATCCACTATTTGGTGGTTTTTAAATTATTTACTGGCACTAACTTGCACTATGAAACCAACACTTTTGCCAGATCTTAAATACGACTCATCTAAAACATGGTCGCTCAAGTCTGTTTTCGCAAACTTTTTGTAACTTTTGCTAAAATATGGTTTAAAAAATGACTCAAAAGCTTCACAAAACAATAACAATCTGAACCCGTGATCCCCCTGTGCTCGTTAAGTCGGGCTCAACCTGGTTTTAATTCTTACGCTGCATTTTTACAAAACTGTAAATGTCATGATTTAAGTGTGAAATTGCCACTGGAAAATCACCCGAGTTGCACCTGAATCCTTTGTGCGTGACTGGTGGAACTTGCTGACCCACACACATACACACGCACACATGCTGAGCCAGTGGCGGTTCTACATGTAATTACTCCCCGGGCGAGACATCCCTTGAGCGCCCCCCCCCCCCCCCCCCCCCCCCCCCCCCCCCCCCACACACACACACACACACACACATAGTAACTCTTCCTCAAGGGTCAAGGCTGTGACTGATGGATGGCAGGTCTTGTCCAGCAGGGGAGGTGGGTGGCTCATCCTGACCAGTGGCAGATGATGATCCAAAATATTTTAGAATTGCCCCTGAGATTGCAATTTAAACTGACATAAAAAAACTGTAGACTACCAGAAAG
Organism: Aphyosemion australe; assembly: GCA_006937985.1. Taxonomy (NCBI): domain Eukaryota; kingdom Metazoa; phylum Chordata; class Actinopteri; order Cyprinodontiformes; family Nothobranchiidae; genus Aphyosemion; species Aphyosemion australe. The sequence goes on from SSNS01000142.1 coordinate 662,412, forward strand.
GCCACCTTTTATTACTGAACAAAGCATGTGAAAAATAATCAGTGTAACAAATGCAATGAAGGAGCCACACTTGTGACAAATCTGTCCAAACAAGACTGTGGTCTGCTACTAAAGATGTGCAATAAAACAACTAAATGATGAAGCTGTGATGTCAGACTCTTCTTATAAAAGCCTAAATAATATGTATTAAATCAATGGGTGTTGTCTACGTCCCTCTTTCCCATTTGATATTTATAGTTAATTAATATTTTATAGAACAATATTCACCTATATTTCAGTAACATTTAAGGTGGTATTAATATCACTCATCATCCTAGTCAAAATAACACATCTACATATATCCAGTTACACTATGACCAGTAGATCAGTAATGTATTTCATTAACATGTTCAGTAGTGCTGGAAATGCTAATAACAGGATAGTTAGTGAGGACTGGGGACTTTTTTTCTGCTTGTAGAGTTTATTCATTATTAGGCCATGTGAACATGAATCATGACCAACGTGTTTTTGTTGTTGTTCAGGAGGCAGGCTGCAGTGCGCATAACGAATCCTCGTGGCGCGATTGAATCATTAAAAAAGGATTCAAGGAATTTATTCCAACCATTCGTTTCAAACTTTCAGCCCTATTAGCTCTGTTAGCAATTAGTTGACCGAATTTAACCGTTAAAATCCCCGGTTAACCGGTTTTAAACAAATGGAAAACGTGCATCCTAGCATGAGAACGTACTACCTACCTTTATCTTTAGCCCGTTAGTCCTGAATTGGGCACCTGATGGTTTAGGCCTTTTCTGTCCATCTCGTTTGGCACTCGACTCAATAAACAGGTTTCCAATCACCAACCAGGAGTCAAGACTAAACCAATTGACCTTGGTGGGTGACCACAAAATCCTTTTGTTTTTCCTCTTTTTTTGGCCATTTCACACAATTCAGAACAACGTGAAGGAATTATAAGCCTGTATTTATAATATTATGAATTAAATGTGCGTTATAAGGAAGAACATCAAGGTGTGATTGACTTTAGCCATCTTATACAGTTGATTCAGACCCCCCCACCCCCCGTCCGTTTCATTTGGGAGAGACCCAGAGGTGAAATCCCCCGCGCCCCTCCCTATTCTCTTCTTCACACGCACGGCGCTCGCCTGAACCCTCAGTCAGCAGGAGCGCCTGCAGCTGCAGGGGGCGCCAACGTGCTGGTTCCAGTCCAGACCACACAGATATGACACGTAATAGAACCATGTTGCGGCGCAGGTTTCTTTCATCTTTTTTTTTTTTTTACTCAGCGATTGTGCGCCCCCTAAAAAATGCCGCCCCGGGCAGCCGCCCGGTCTGCCCGTGCCTAAAACCGCTACTGTGCAGAGCAGAGCTGGTCGCGTGAGACATGTGTTTGTGGATATCTGTTGGCATCTGGCTCTTATTTCCTTTCTCCATGTCACAGATGCAGAGGCTTTGAGCATGAGTCACAGGCCTCAGACCTCCGGGGCATCCAGCCTCGCCTTTATAGACACAATACAAGATCACTAGAAACGTCACAAATGATCTGCTGAATTACACCAAAACAGAGTCAGATAAAAAACGAGACGTTTTCAGATCACCAAACGCTCATTTACATCGAACAGATGGGAACGATTAACTGTTTTGCATTCTATTCCAAAGCTGCATGATGTTTTTTTTGTACGGTAGGTCACGATTGGGAGATCCTGCTCTACGTTTTGAGGACACAGGATGCTGATGCATAAGACAATAACCCAATATACCTCACAGGATAGAATAATAAAAGAAACATGTCAGAAGACCCAACAAGTAGATGTGAGAGCTGAAAATGGAGGACATATGATCCACTAGAAACATGTCACTTTGATTTTTGCTCAAAATGTCTAATTATTTTCCTGTTTGCCTTTATTCCTCCACAAATGTTGTTTTGATGCTTTTGCCAGCAGAGACATCCGAGCCTGTGTTGTCTTGTGTTTTTGGAATTTTGCGATGAGCTCTGGAAGTGTGGGAACAGCACCGAGGCCAGAGGCTGTGCTTTGTTCTGTCTCTCAACCGCTCTTCTTCTTCATCATCATCCAGGTCAGTTTAGGGGACACTGTGAGGACAGCAGCCACAACGACGCTCTGACTCACCGGTGACTTTCAGCGGCTGCTCGGCAATTTCCTAACTTTGTGTTGAAACCTGCGTCACGACGTTTAAAAATGGTCCGATTCATCGCTAGCAGACTCGGGAAGCTGCGCCAGCTGCACAGCAAAATATCACAGAGAGGATTCAAAGGCTTTTGGCTCTGGCTGGCATGCAGGATGTTCCTATCCTGTCTGCTTTTCTGATGCTGCTTTTATCTCCTCGATCTCTGGATATGAAGGAAATGCAGCAGGAATCTACTTGTTGGCCTGATTACTGCAAAACTACAACGAAAAGTGACTTTTCGTTTGTTTGTTTACTTTCATAGCATCAAATGTGTTGTTAGCCACACTTAGCTGCAAAAATAACAGGGTGTGAAACTTTTAAAGTCACTTCTTCACCTCATTTAATCAGTTAAGTCTAAATAACTCAAATAGTTCAAATGTAAATATAAATGTGGCAGTTTTAAAAGTAAATATTTAGCTAACAAGCAAATTCGTGAATGTAGCCTATCAAAATAAGAGCATGGTGAAGCAATCCCATGAATAATGTGTCAGAGGTCAAATGGTGAGAGTGTGTCAATTTATGCAACCATGGATCATTTCCTGTAGTTCCTGTCTGAGGTTTTCATGCAGGTAAACTGACTCACACGATCAAAGGAATTCTGAAATGTTATACAGGGAATCTCTTTACCCTGCTTTTATTTTGGTAATCTAAACCTAATGTAGCTAAATATTTAGGTGAAAACTCACATTTAACAGTTAGATGTAACTTTATATTTAAATCCAAAAATGTATTTTATGTTTTGATTTTAAGTGTTTATTATTTTGTTTTTACATTATTGCCAAATGTGGTCAAATATGTGACTGGATCACTGCCAAAGCTGAACATGCTTTTATGGTTAAAAACAGCTGCCTCATATTTGTGTTGGTGTGGATTTTTGAAGAATAAATATTTACACTTTATTAACACATTATTTCATTTAAATACTGCTTAAGAGGGACAATTAAATGGTTAAAGGAGCCAAAAATCACTTTAAATTCGATTTATTTTAAAATGTTTATTAATATGACATATTAGAAAAAATGTAATTAAAGCATTTTAGAATTATTTTCTTCTCACGTGCTATTGTGTGTTAATCATTAATTGTTTTTATTTGACTATTTCTTCATATTTAATCGTCGTAACGTGAATTCCAACTCCAGGCTGTAAGATGAGATGCAGATATTTTAAATTTTCAGCAAATATTTGCATTTGAGCCACAGAGTTTCATACAGAACAATGCATTTTCAGTTCACCGAGACAATAAATGTAGAAGTTTTTAATCTTTATCATCCCCAAATAGAAATGCATCATGGGAGGTTTTGTGTAATATTGAAGATTAGTAAAGAAATGTTTACAATACAGCTGATTTATAGAAATAACGGAAATTTAATGAAGATAAAAGCATTTTCTTTCTTTTTTTTTAAATCAAAACGTGTGTTAGTACTCTCTCTCTCTCTCTCTCTCTCTCTCTCTCTCTCTCTCTCTCTCTCTCTCTCTCTCTCTCTCACACACACACAAAGAGATGCGCTTAGCTTCAGAACCTTGGCCGAGCCAGGTTTTGCTTCAAAGGTGGAGGAAACGCTCAGAGGGGGAAACATGAGCCGTGTGTCTGAGCTAGGTAAATAAAATGTTAGCAGAGCCCTGCTAAACACTGGAGACAAGTCAAAGCCATGCCAGAGCAGACATGAACTTGTTTTGGGTTTCAGGCAGCAGCTGTGATAAAATATGCCTCACGACAATCAAACCTAAGGATTGTATCACTTTGAGTCAAGTTGTCTTTTTATTTCTTTATTTTTCCAGGAGACATAAAACCTACAGCGTCACCAAAAAAAACCTCTGTTTTAAAATTTCACATTTTAAAAACAAAGTTTGTTTATGAAAACTACTCCTTCAAAATAAAAGAAGCTGGTGTGTCTAACACCAGACAGGTGTTAAATGAGATGTTCAGTTCCTGATTGAAAGTGATGAAACATTAAAAAATAAGATTCACACAGGAGAAATTAATATATTGTTTTTGTTTCCATAATAAGACTACATAACAATACTGAGGTTATTTCTCCCCTATTCAGATGTTTCAAAACTAATTTTGTTTGAAAATGAGGGGGGAGAAGTTTAGTAAAAGGCACAAACAAACGTTCATGTCAAATCTGCTACCCAAGGAAAGTGTGAGTCATGGATGTCTAAATGCAGCCATCATTATTTATTATCATTAGTCACGCTAATGTCGTGTTGGGGCAGGAACCTTTTCAGTGCCATGTTTGACCAGCTGAGCTGTCGGCTGAGGACTTCCACCTTATGGAAAGGAGAGAGAAAGAAAGAGACTTGAATTATTTGTCATCTTGATTCTAGAAAACAAAATAATCTCAGTGGTATTTTTATGGCTTAAAGATGTGGGACACTGAAAAAACAGTTTTTAATGATTATTTCTGATTATAATCAGTCACTGAGTTTTTCATGCAGGCTGAACATGAAACTAGTCTCCTACACCTATCTGCTGCATTAGCTTCTGATAGAAAATAGACGGTGAAACGCTAGGATTATAAAATCCTGACAGATCTATGTCACACTGTCACTTAACATTCATGGACTCACCCATCTTAACTCACGACAGGGAAGGCTGTTGGTTTAGCGTCCAGGAAACAGCAGAGAACGTCTCGACTAGTAGAAGCTAACGTTAGCATTAGCAGCTCCACCACACAGAAAACTCCTCCAGGCTTGTGTTATTTGTGGAGATAAAACACCCACGTTGCAAGAGTCACTTTGCTGTTATCCAATCCGAGGTGAGATGTCCAAATATCAGGAAATAAGACTCCAAATCCGGCCGTGTTGTGCTACTCTCTGCTGCAGAAGACTCGTCTGTGCTGATCCAAGCATTTCTGGGCTTTTTTTGGCCCCGAGTACGGCTTGCAAGGCATTCATTCCTATCAGAGACCACTGCAGATGTTTTGATTAAACAAGTTTCCCACCTTTAAATGATTTGTTATCATGATTCTAGAAAATAAAATAATCTCAGTGCTATTTTTATTGTTTAATCTTGTGGAATATTTTTACAAACTCTATGAAAATATGAAGAACTTCATCCAAAGTAGTTTGGTCAAAATGGAAAAGACCCCACAGGGTTCATAGTAATTTTTTAGTATTTTTCCTCTACCCCTCCTGATCTACTGACAGAAAAAAATGGTAAATGGTCTGTATTTGTATAGCGCCTTCTTAGGGTTCTACAACCCCCCAAGGCGCTTCACAACACAATCAGTCATCCACCCATTCCGATTGCAAGGCAGCCACTTAACTCCTCTGCCACCATCAAAAAAAGTATTTCTTTCTCTCTCTCTAAAGATGTAGACACCGAGCAGAAGAGCATATTGAGCTCTGGATGTTTTTGCCTCTGGCGATGCAGACTTGCAAACAGCCAGAGGTAAACTACAATCATGTGGGGACACTTGAGCACAAAAATGTTCTAGAGACATATCAAATGATTTCACCATGATATTTATTGAGTGCACGTTTGTTTTCCCTTCATAAAAACAAAAAATAAAAACCATCTGATTCTAAATCCGACACCCAAAGTGATTCTTGGATCGCTGGAAGAACTTACTGTGTTTTCAAAGAACAGCATAACGGTTTTTTTGGAAAATTTCAAAATATGATGTGAGCAAAAACCTCATTTGTTTTTGCTTTGCAAAATGCAGAACAGTGACTCAGACATTTTGGTGTTAAATGCATTCAGCAGTGCATTTTGAGGGGTTGTAATTTTAGCTGGGATGGGCATTTACTTTGCAAAAGACTCAAAGAAATAAAATATTCAGCAGTTGCATGAGCGATGGTGTTCATTTCACCATGTTCACTCAGAATATTACAATTTTATCTGTTATACCAGTGGCTCCCAACCTTTTTTCCACGAAGACCCCCTTTCTTGTGTCCAAGACGAGCCAGGGTCCCCCAACCCCAACTCTTACCCCCATACACACATCTAAAGTTATTAATTACAAGCTTTATGCAGACATACAGAGTTATAACTCATACAGAGTTTTGATTATACTACTGGTTGTGTTATTGGGATTTATTAAATATAATTTTTACAAATTTAATCTTTGTAAACTTGCAACGTCAGCAAAGGCAAAATTGTTGTAACTGAAATATAAAATCCAGCCAAAAATGTTCATAAAGCACTTCTGTATTTTGAGGACTGGTTTAAGCTGCAGACTTGCATAAATCTCTCACTCTAAATGAATAAAAAGGTTATCTGTGCCTGTGTTTTGATTAATATTGTATAAATAATGACTCTGATGGATGGGTTGGTGGGGTGAAGAAACATTAAAGTTAACAAACTGTCTGATGATGAATGTGAATGGAAGAAGTGTTTCTTCACAAGAATTCACCCAGCAGTGCTTTTGTATTCTCTACAGATTTGCACTGGGAGCCCCCCCCCCCACCCCCCCGAAGGTTTTCCAGAGTTAAGCTGAAATTCATCTTCTGTTCTGGGGTCTGCTATAAAAGGCTTTACAGTAGAGACCACCATCCGTGCTCGTCCTCCCGACAGCCTCTGTTTGTTATTCCAGGCGACGGCAGCGCCCGATATGCCTCCAGCTCCCACAGCCTTGTTCAAACGCTCCGATTCCCCGCCACAAACCGTTCCCTGCGACTTAATCTGACTGCTCCATGACACCACCCCCTTTCCTCAACTCACCCAATCTACTCTCACTGGCTCCACCTCTCTCAGCTCATTTACCCATGAGTCATCGCTGTGGTTTTGGACTGGGGATCAAGAGACTGAGAATGCATAAATATGTCCTGAGATGGTAATGGAGTTAAACACGAGAGGTTAAAAGAAGGCTGTTTGAAAACTGCTGCAAAATTTCTTGAGTTGATGATGTTTTGAATTTGCCTCTAAAACTCTTTTTCCTTATTGTGCTAAATAAAATGACACATTTGGAGTTTTGCCAAGTTGAAGAAGACGTTAAACTGCAAGCTACATTTTTGAAAAAAGACTGAATGGAAGAAAACTGTGTATTTCATGTACTGCACTGGAACAAAATGATGGTTTATTCCAATACAAAGTCAATTCTCCCTGCAGCTAAGACATTTGCATTTGAAAACTCAAAATAACATTTACTTTACCAGCTTTACTTAACTCATAACATCCAACTGAAAAATATCACAAACACATTTCAGAAACATTTTCAAAAATAAAAAAGCAATACTGAGATTAGAAAAGCATCACCCCCAATGTCAGTATTTCGTGGAACCACGTTTTGCTTGAGTCTGTTGGGATTGGATGGTGGTATTGGTGGACTGCAGTCTTCAAATCTCCACAGATTTTCAGTAGGATTTAGGTCTAGGTCTTTGACTGGGTGATTTTATCTTCTTTAACCACTTTCTGTGTGCTTCGGATCGTTGTCATGTTGAAAAGTGAAGCTTCAACTTTCTAGCAAGTTTTCTTCATGAATTTAACAATATTTTGCCACTACGAGTCCCATTGACTGGATTCTGTAAAGTGATTGGTGAATCTCCAGCAAAAGGTCTGGTCTACTATCTGAATGGTCATGTTTGAAGAATTACAATGAGTTCGTGAGTCAGAAGAGACCAGGCTCCTCAATGGACGTACTTCTTCAATCCACCCCAAAGCCAAAATAATCCCCATCATTTCCCCTGTGTACAGCAAATGTCCATCACTAAGTCTCCTACCCATTTTGTAATGGACAACAAATGAAATGCCACACCTGTCACTGGAGTCTCTTGTGGTATCTATATATCTGTCCAAATAGACCTGAACTGTATGGATCAGAGATGTACAGCTTGCGTTTTCGCCCCTCCAACAAAGTCAGATCATATGCTGGTGAAGGTTCTCAGTCATCCAGGTCATGGTAATCCAAGGGGTTAAAATGAAGGCAACTGGACTTCTTTGGTTTCTTGAAGACGTTCCGCTTCTCATCCGAGGAGCTTTGTCAATTCTGACTGGAATATCTATCCAGGAGAAGCCACCCCATGTATATATGGTCTTCCAAAGATTCACAAGGAAGGAACACCACTCAGACCCATCAGCAGCAGCATCAACTCGGTCACATACAACATTGCAAAACATCTCTCCACCATCTTGGTCCCGCTGGTTGGAAAAACCTCACATCACATACAGAACTCAGTGGATTTTGCCAGAAAAGTTCAAGATCTCAAACTGGCTCCAGGTGAAACCATTGTCTCGTTTGACGTCACTTCACTCTTCACTTGTATACCCACAGCTGAAGCAGTAGAAGCGGTCAGGAATAGGCTGGAACAAGATGATTCCTTAACCAAGAGGACAAAACTGACTCCAGACCAGATCTGCACCCTCCTAGACCTTTGCCTTTCCACCACCTATTTCAAACACAACGGCAAGTTTTACCGGCAGAAACATGGATGTGCCATGGGCTCCCCAGTATCACCTATTGTCGCCAACATCTACATGGAGGAAGTGGAAACCAGAGCATTGAACTCCTACAATGGA